>JANIJG010008001.1:0-13726 GCA_024611175.1 Megaceryle torquata | reverse complement strand
GTTTAAAGAATCAATAACAATAAAAAGAAAATACAATTATATAATAAGAAAATAACTTCTGCTTGAAAAAAAATTGAAGGTCTTGTTTTCTTGAAAGTAGTAGGAACAAACATCAGGAGTTACCCATTTCACCTGTTTTCATGTACTCTGTTTTCTTCTCACTCTACTGAGATCTTTGTTAAAGAAACTATTCCTTTCAGTGTTCATCCAAACTCAAATATACAATTTATTCCCCCTATTTATTTTTCTGATGGGCACAGCATACAGCCCACCCCCTTACAACTACAAATGCTTGTTGGCCCCTCTAACTTAGATCCACCATGCCATGCTGATGGCTGCATTAAATGGTAGTTCAGCTGTCCACATTCACTTAGTTTAGCTTCTCAATTACATCTGGCATTGTGTCAGGAAGAGTGCTGAGCCTACCTACTGCCTTTCTGCGTTTGACCTTGGATACTCTGCTGGCACCTATTAGTCAATGGCTTCCTTCATCACAGCAACTGAGATGAAATGTAATGAAATTGTTGAACAGCTGCTTCATTCTTCCATATGATGAAGCCAATCACTGAGGAAGAAGCCATTTCAATGACTAGGAAAAAAAAAATAAGAGTACTTCATTGAAATGTAATTTTCTAAAACAAATTACTTCTGTATTTTTCTATATGGTAAGTAAAAGCAGAAATGTTTTAACCATGAGCATTTCTGTTAGTGGCATTCTAAAAAGTGTCTCTCTAATTAATCCCTTTTCCTATTTTAAGTGATCAAATTTAAGATGCAGTCTTGTACAATAACTAAACTGTGAACTGTTTATTTTGCAGGAATGAAGGTTTCGTACCAAGCGCTTTCTTGAGAAAGTTATCTCTGAAGGATGATGAGCTAAGGTGAATCAATATGCAGCCATCCACTGTTTAAATGCTTTCCTCACCACTCCAGTAAAGATTAGACAATATTTCTGGAATATTTTTCTTTCTAAATAACTTTCTGAGTACTAAGCATATAGTTTTCTAAAAGGTATAGAATCAGATACAATTTTTCTTCTTGGCTCATACATT
Source organism: Megaceryle torquata (assembly GCA_024611175.1). Taxonomy (NCBI): domain Eukaryota; kingdom Metazoa; phylum Chordata; class Aves; order Coraciiformes; family Cerylidae; genus Megaceryle; species Megaceryle torquata. The sequence continues at coordinate 12,674 of JANIJG010008001.1, read as the reverse complement.
AATGCAAAAGACCATCAGTTGAAAATCCTGGTTTCATTTAAAGCAACAGAGTTTTGCCACCGACTTCAGCGACACTGGGAGTTCAATTTTTGTACTCAGCATTAAATCAGCCTTGCTAGCACTCTCATGCCTTTCTATGTATATGATCAGTCCTGTACAGGGTAAAAGGAATCCAGGTCTATTGAAGTGGTACATCAGACCCATCTTTTCCTTTTAAGTAAGACAACATAACATTGTAAACATTAAATGAATTACTAAGTATTTGAATGAAAATCTGGCAGAAACATAGCAGGTTGTCTCAGAGTAAACCATATGGACAAGATTCAGAGGTTTGCTTAAAAAAAACCGCTACAGTATCCTGTAGGGCAGCTTAAAAAAAAAAAAAAAAAAAAAAAAAGGAATTATTTCTGTATAAGAGGTTATTTTTCTGCCACATGAACTCCTGTTGTCTGTCATGCTAAGAACATTTATTTGGGGATTCTAGGGCTGTGCAGTTTTGGAAAAATTCCACGTAAATTGTGAAAAGGTAGATGCAATCTCTTCATAAGGTCACTAAAGGGTTATGTAGTTTCACAGCCTGTTACAGCATGCACAGAGAATATTTGGCTTTCCAAGCATTGCACTGTAGAGGGGAAAGTCTGTTTAAATGTTTACTGAGTAATAAAAAAATCCAGACAAGTAAATATTTCTCAACTTTTTCAAATATTCACCTTAAACCATGGCATAACTACTCAAAAAAATACATGTAGTATAAATTTTTACTCAAGGAAGGTATTTTTCATAACTAGTTTTCCAAAGGTTCTGTGTGTTATTTTGTCTTTTCAGGCAAAACTCCAGTGTCAGTGAACAGACATTAGCAGAAGAGCAGAGTATGGCTAAGTATGAGTGAGTATATAGAATATCTCTCCTTGACAACATAAAGACTTTTTGGGCTGAGATTGTTTCTGCACTTTATGTGTACACTATACCTGGAGCAATGGTAACCTATGTATGGCTGTCATAATAATGATAAAGATTATAGATGTTATCATCAGTAACATCACTACCACAGACTTCCAAAGGCATAAATGTATTTGTTTTCAGACAAAAAACAAACAAACAAACAAACAAACAAACAAAACATTTAGACAAATCAATCTAATATGCTAATAAAAGGATGTTTCATAAAAGTGAACTGCTATTAAAAAGACTTCAGTTGGGATCCCAGAACTGACCTGACATAGCATGTTCAACTGTTTCATCCATTTGAGATCTCTCAGTTTACTTAAATATTGTGACAACCAGAAGGTTCAAGTTTAGAGGAGAATTAAGCACCTCCCAGCTTTTAGGGAGACAGCTGTGTCATGGTCTGCAGGGGACAAATATTTCTGACAGAGCTGCATTATATCAACAGGATCCTCCTCTAAGGATTTACTGTAAAAAGTCAGTCACAGAGTGGGCCCAGATATCTCAGGAGGAGACCCACTGGATGGATGAGAGGAAACAGATGGGAACTATTGGTATACCTTTTATCTCATGGCCTAAAATCACACATGCAGGACAAGTCTTAAGTCTACCCTCTGGCTTTTAAAAGCAGTTCTGAAAATATTGAAGATGTCTGGCATTTGTCATGTGTCTGCTGTGCCTTGTTCAGAAATCAGCTTGTGAATAATAGGAAAAATATTTCTTTTTGCAGTTGGTATGCTGGTAATACCTCCCGTGCCCAGGCTGAGCAGCTGCTCCATCAGAAGGTCCTCCATGTCCTTTATTGCTTGTATATGAGCAATCATGGAAATGCTTCTGTGTCTGTTGTCTTTGCTATGCTGTGTAGCTAGAGGATGCTGATGCTCTTCAAATAATTGTAGTGTTACAGAGTTCTAGAAACCAATAACAGAAGTAGAAGTAGATAGTGAAAGTTAGGACTGGAGTACCATATAAAGACTAAAAATAGTCCAAATATAATAGAGTGCAGCAAAAATCTTTCTGCTTATTCCGTAATTCAGAAATACTTTGGCAATAGAAAATACATCAGTCTAATTCATTATGTAAAGGAACGGAGTGTGGTGCATAGAGCTCTTATTCAGAAGGGATTTATGTACCAGTGTTTGGGTCTTACAACATGTACCACCCCTGGAGGGCACATAAGGAAGGAGATGTGGTTAACAACTGCCCATCTCCCCATTTATAAATCTCTAACTGTGAGACACCACCAAACCAAAATTACAGACTACTTGTTTCATGTCTACTCTGGGGTACAACTCACCTAGTTTTAAACATTTACAGGAGGATGCCACAACTAGTTGCCTAGACACTCTTTTTAGTGGAGAGAACTATATATTTCTAAGGCGTAATTCATTTTGTCTTAATGTAGTCCTTAAAGGCAGTCATCTGAGTCATGTCTGCTTCTCTCCTCTGTGGATATTACAGTATAAAATCCTAAAGTTCACTGAAATTAATCCAAACCTCATTGTTCCTTGTAAATTTATTTTATTTTAATTAGGGGAATCAAGGTGCTTTTATGGTTCGGAAATCTAGCCAAGCAGGAATGTACACCTTGTCTGTATACATCAAGTTTCCTGAGTAAGTATCCAAAGAATGTGTACCATTTCTGTAAGTGTGCTATGAGCATGCTGCATGTTGTGACTGGTCAAGAGCAAAATATCTGCATTGTGTTAAAAGTGAACCTTGGGTACATTCAGGTCATATTATTTATTTGAATTCATACACAACAGTGGGTCCCTGAGTGGGGGAATGGAGGTCCAGAATTGTGGCAGCTAAAGATATGCACATATCAATCACATAAACTAGGGGAATAGTGGGGTGTCAAGAGTGAGAGAGAAGGAAGGGAAGGGGGATAGGAATAGGAGTGCAAAGGAGATGGGAAAGTGTTCAAAATAAGGTGTATAACAATTGCAAGGGCAGTATAGGAAAATCTAGTGCTCTAGGTGTTAACTATTAGGAGGCAAATATTAACCACCAGACTACATTAAACTATGTAGCAGAAGTCTCCAACATGCTAGGAGCCTGTATTACAGAGCTAGCAGGGGGAAAAGGGACTAAAGAAAATGTAACAGTCTTCTGGTGACATCTGCTACATATTTTGGTGTTTGGACATCTGGAGTGTTGCAGTTCATCCAGCAGCTAGCTACTCTGTTAACATGTGGGCTGGAAGGCACTTTGCAAGACTCTGACATGTACTGCACTTTGTGATGTTTTTCAGAAGTAAAAAAGGGACAGTCAAACATTACCATGTGCACAAAACTCCTGAGAACAAGTATTACCTTGCTGAAAATTACTGTTTCGAATCAATTCCCAAGCTTATATACTACCATCAGCACAACTCAGCCGGTAATGCTATATGCTCTTTTCACTTGATTGGCTTTGGTTTAATCTTCTGAACTTCTCAACATTATGGTGAATCTCTTCCAATACTGAATAATCTAAATATTGAAGCATCTTTTGGGAGAGTTTTGGTGGAACTTGATCTAACATATTCACAATCAATATGGTTGCTTTCCCTTGCTGTACAGTGCTTTCTGGTATTGTACTACTTCTTCTTGTAATACCTCTGCTGAACTAGCCCTTAAGCCCAGAAAATTTTCATTCTTGTGAAGTGATGCAGTGGCTGCTGAATACTGAGTATTGAATATCTGTCATTACCTGGATAGCTGTAATATGGCAGAAAGAGGAACGTATTAGTTTCCCTGCATTTTCTTTGATTTCAGGAGACTCGTGTATATTGTGACCTTTAAGAGGTTTTCTTTGTAGGTATGGTGACAAGGCTCCGATATGCTGTGTCTACACAAGCAAATAAAGTCCCATCCACAGCTTCACTAGGAAATGGTATGAAGATAACTTTCCTTTTTGAACCTGGCCACCAAGAAAAGAACAACCAGAAAGTCATGACTCTTACTGCTGTCAGGCTTGGAGGTGGTTGCAAAATCTTTGTCTGCTGGCCATTTCTGCTTGTGCATGCAGAAGGCAATGTGAGAGTTTGGGAAGGATGTTTTTTTTCAGTCAATAGCTCCTTCTGTAGTTTCCTTTTGTCCAGTGTAGCACTGAGACTTTATGGTTTTATGATGAAATAGGATTTCCCTTCCTACATATGCATCTAGTCTACATCGAGTTTAACATGAATGCAAAGGCATTTTATACTAACTTTTTATGTTTTGCCCCTTTTAAGGCATTTTACATCAGGTCTTATATCAGCTCTGCAAGACTTTTCATGCTTCCTTCCCCGGCACATCTGAGTCATGGCCATTCTTTCCCTTTGCCACATTACCTGGCACAGTAATACTTCTTGTCCAATCTCCTAAATGAAAATATATCAACATTTTATGCATAAATCTTTCTCAAATCCATTTATAAGGCCTAATCTAAGCAGTAACAAAAAACACTTGTAGGAAGTGTAGTCTCCTTCCATAACTCAAACATGAAGCTGAGAGACAGGGGTATTGCTTCAGTGCTGCATGGTTCTGCATACTGCCAGAGATAACAGCATTACATGTAGGGAGTACCACGCTTGCATTTGTCCATTTTTTTGGCTAAAGGACTTTCTTTTATCCCACCAGGAATCTGGGAGCTGAAACGAGAAGAAATTGTCCTGTTGAGAGAGCTAGGGAGTGGTCAGTTTGGAGTGGTGCATCTGGGAAAATGGAAGGGGCAATATGATGTGTCCATAAAGATGATTAAAGAGGGAGCAATGTCAGAAGATGAATTCATAGAAGAAGCTCAAACCATGATGTAAGCTATGGTATTGCTCAATTTTTTGGAAATCATGATGTCTCCAAACATCAATCAGTAATGTACAGCACACACAGGGAGGAGAATTTCCTCTTAAATATAGCATTAAGTAGCACTGAGTACATTAGGCACAAGATAAATAGATAACCAGTTAAGAGTATTTGAAGTATTACCAAAAGAGCTTCACAAAGATTGATAACAGTCATCTACAAAGTTTTCAATTAGCATCTCTTCCACAGCTTCAGAGGTTCCACATACGTCACTTAGAACTCTGCTTCAATTAGCATTTAGACAGAAATAGAAAGCTGTTCTTGCCATCCCGCAGGTAGAAAGGAGAGACAGATCAATAACTGAGAAATGCCAGAAATATGAACATGAAACTTGAAGTTGTCATTTCATCAATACTGAGTCGTCTTCTGATTGTCATCAATACTGAGGTTCAAAGTAATCATCAGAAGGACACTCAGATCTTCTTGAAAAGAAATATCTGAAGAGTGAGACAGGAGCGTATCCAGTCTCAATAATTTCTTTCTGTATGTTTTATTAGGATTTTTGAAGATCAAAGCTTACAAAATGCACAAGAATCTCCATTTATTCTTTGATTATTTTATTTTTATTTATTTCAGGAAACTTAATCATCCCAAACTTGTTAGACTGTATGGTGTATGCTCAAAATCATATCCCATCTATCTAGTGACAGAATACATGCCTTATGGCTGTTTGCTTAGCTACTTAAGGACTCATGGCAAGGAACTACAACCCCTTCAGCTTCTGGAAATATGTTATGATGTTTGTGACGCTATGGCATTTCTGGAGAGCTGTCAGTTCATACACAGAGATTTGGTAAGCTATCCTCTGGGAGAAAGTGGAACAGGGAAGGTAGAGGGATGACCTAACACTAGGCAGTTCTAGCCTTCAGGATCAGCCACATCTGCACTGGCTCTGTTGGCACTCATCCCAAAAGGCATTGTGGTCCGCTGAACAGACACCCCCATCTGTCTCAGTACAAGGTGGATCTTGATGAGCCACATGTAAACAGAGCTGCCCAGAAGCTAGTATACTCTGCTTCAGAGCTGAGTTGACAGGTCTACAGCACTGCATATAGTGCTCCCTGCACTTATGGGCTCTGGCCTCAAGGATTTATGCAACACTTGGAAGCACAGACATCCAATTATGAACTAGCCCACTGAATTAAAGGGTTCTGCCCAAGGATGCTTGTAGCCCTCCAGGAGAAACTGGTGCACCATTAAAGATATGGATCCCTTAGATTATTTTGTGATGAGTCAGGGATTTATCTAACTGGGAACTAATTCTATTTTAAAATATGTGTGAACACTACTAGGATAAAGTGGAATTTACTCTGGTGCTTTGCAAGCAGGAGCACAACTTGAAAGTCTACCTAGCTCTTTTAAATACATTTATCTGCCAGTTTACAAGCAAGTATTCAAATTGCTTTTGATGAAGGGCTCAGGTCTTTCAAGGACTTGAGCCAAAAGTTTATGCAAAAAAGAATTCAAAGAATTCAAATTCAAGAATTCTGGCTTTGGGGAAAAAAGCTTTTATTTTATTGGCCTATTAAAAGTGAACCTAGCCAAATTTCTGGTGCATTGTGCTTCAGAGTCAGTAGTAGCACTTTTCCTTATAACTCTAGATGAAAATATGTTCAAAGATTTGTGACAATTTATGTTAGAGATTTGCTTAATTTTCCGATTTGTGATGCAGTGTTTTCTGGCAGCTTTTTAAACATCTTGTTGATGCTTTCAAAGAATTGCCTGCATGCACAAACAAAAATCCATAGTTGTTAAAACCATACCTAAACAATTTTCACACCCTGATTCAGAAATCAGGAATATCAGAAGCAGCAGAACTCAACTTGTAGATATAAAGTCATTTTCCCAAAAACTGGCTGTGCACTGTGGAAAAACAGAAATAAAACTTCAGCTTGATTTCAGGTTGAAAACTGTAGTTGGCAAACTGTATCACAGAAATTAAAAAGCATGCAGGCAGAGAACACAGCCTTAGATAAATGTTCTCAAATTATGATTTGTAGAACTAGGCTTTTATTGAACTTTTCATAAATCAAGTTGTTAAAATCACCTTTCAATGTTCCACTCTGTTTATAGTGCATTGCAAATAATCCAATCAATGTTTTTCACTTTTTGATGCTTTGATAAATTCTGAGACTACAGAAAAGGACTCTGGAGTACGATGTAATTTGAAAGACAGAGTTTAGCTTCTGGATCTGTTAAGTTTTTCTAGGCGAACATGGGTTTCTCACCTCTGTTTCCTCAATGTTTAATGTCCTAATTTGTAAAGCTGGGATAACAGTAAAGAGTGTTTTTCAATCAATAGTCAAAAAGTGAAGAAAAAAAAAGGAGCTTCTTGCTATTCCTTTACAGTTGCAAACTGAAGTGCTTCAAGTAAAGAATTATTTTAATCAAAGAATGTCATTATTCATTGAAATGATAGAGGACATAAATTATTACTACAAATTACCAACACATGAAGTTTTTTTGCTCCTCTTTGTAATATTTCCACTCATCTCTTTTCTCATTTCTCTAATAAAGGCTGCTAGGAACTGTTTGGTTGACAGCAATCTTACTGTGAAAGTGTCTGACTTTGGGATGTCTAGGTAAGTAAAAGATTTGGAAGTCTTGTGAAGCTATGATGTTAGTGTATATATAGTTTACTGCCATTGATAGGCTCACAAGTGGATGTTAGGAATCTTAAGCCACAAGGTGTGATATAGCTCTTTGTGTCTCCTTTTCATTAATGAATTGTGGTGGTCTGACCCTGGCTGGGTGCCAGTTACCCTCCAAAGTTGCTTTATCAATACCTTTCCTTAACTGGACAGAGGAGAGAAAATGTAACTAAAAACTTGTGGGTCAAGATAAGGGCAGGGAGAGGTCACTCACCAGTTACTGTCACAGGCAACACAGACTCAGCTTTGGGAAATTAGTTTCATCTATTATCCATGAAATCAGCGTAAGGTAATGAGAAATAAAAACAAATCTTAAAAACACCTTCCCCCCACCCCTCCTTTCTTCCTGGGCTCAACTTCACTCCTGATTTTCTCTACCTCCTCCTTCCACAGCACAGGGGCATGGGGGATGGGGCTTGTGGTAGCATCTAATGAGCTGTTTCTGATACTCCTTGCTCTTCAGGGGGAGGACTCCTCACGGTCTTCCCCTGCTGCAGTGTGGGATCCCTCATAGTAGACAGTTCTCCACAAACATCTCCAGTGTGAGTCCTTCCCATGGGCTGCAGTTCTTCACAAACTGCTCCAGCATGGGTCTCTTCTGTGGGTTGTAGTCCTTGAGGAACAGACTGCTTCAGCATGGGTCCCCCATGGGGTATCAAGTCCTGCCAGCAAACATACTCCAATGTGGGCTTCTCTCTCCATGGGTCCACAGTTCCTGACAGAAGCCTGCTCTAGCACGGAGTTCTGTTATCACAGAGATGCTACCACCACTACTGATGAGCTTGGCCTTGGCCAGTGGTGGCTCTGACTTGGAGCCAGCTGGCACTGTCTCTATTGGATATAGTAGAAGTTTCTAAGATCTTCTCACAGAAGCTACTCCTGTAGCCCCCCTGCTACCAAAACCTCAACATGTAAACCCAGTACACAACTGTAAGTCATTATAGGATTAGAGTTAAGTTGTTATGCTGTCTTAAAAAAGTTAAGGCTTAAAGGCCAATTACAGCTGAAAGATTTCATGAGTCATGTTCGTTAAAGAAATCTCAGTGTTTACTTAATGTACCAGATTTTCACCTGGGGGCCAAACATCTTAATCAACAACCTCAACGGAGAGAAGCTGAAGAGGATAGGCAGCCTAGGAAGCATGTCCTCTGAGGAAAGGCTGAGGCAGCAGGCTGCTTAGTCTGGTGAAAAGAAGGATAAGGAGGATCAATAGACTATCTATAGCTACTTACAGTTATAAAGCTGATGGAGCCAAATAAGTCTTATTGTTAGGTGACTTAACAGCAGAGATCAGCCATGTACTGTAGCTTGGGAAGTTCAAGCTGGATAGTAAGAGAAGTTGTTTCAGGAGCGTAGTAGAACAGTGAAATATCTAAGTCAGGGAGACTCCAAAACAGCAATCTTTGGAGGCCTTTAAGACTTGGCTATGCAAAGCCATGGCTGACCTGATCTTATGTTGGGAGTAATTCTTTTTGAGCAGGATGCTGGCTACAGGGTCATAAACCAGGTATTTCTATGACTCTGCATTGTTTCTCTAAGAATTTGATAGCAGTGATCTGTTCTGTAGATTACAGCTAATGCCCCTATCAGGTATCCTTCAGAAATTTGGGATTCTGCTCTGGATTTTTTTAAGGAACCTTGTGATGCGCAAGGAAAAAACAGTAAATAGTATTTCATTGTAACTTGGCCATGTTTGGCTCTTGCCTTGTAGGTATGTTCTGGATGACTTGTACGTAAGTTCACTAGGAACCAAATTCCCAGTGAAGTGGTCAGCACCGGAAGTTTTTCAGTACACCAAATTTAGCAGCAAATCAGATGTATGGGCCTTTGGTATGTATGGAATTTGACATATATTCATCTATGGCATTATGCTTGGACTTCCTCAGCCCACTAAGCAGAAATTATAGACATTTACACACTGAAAGAATGTAAAAGCAGTTACAGCTTTTGTTCTTGTTTAACATTTTTATGCATCCAAACCCTATCTTCTTTGGATTTTTTTTAGCTGTACTGTTTTTCTTTTAGGCACGTAGAAACTCTGTCCACTCCCCATATATATGCTTTAATGTGGTAAAGTAAGCTGGCAGTGGAGATCAAATGGTACCTTTGTCAAGTCTAGACAATAAACTAAAAATAAATAAAAAAGAAAATTTTGGCAGCTGTCAAGTTGATGAAAGATTGGCAACCCACTGTTCTTGACATTGAGGAATGGTGAATAAAGCAGATGAAAGTACTTCCAAATGCTGGGCTTCTTATCTCTGACTTCAGCTAGTCTCACAGTATTAATGACTCTGGCAGAAAAACATCTCGTTCATGACCTTTTTATAATATTCATGCCCTGATTATATATACGATCAAATCAGAAGTTAGATTTTTCAGGTGATAGGTTTTCTTTTTGCTCTTACCAATGAAATTTTGTTTCCAGGCTTTATTGTCATTAACTTTAAAATTGACATTAAATTCAATAAGAAATATTGTTTTTCCTTATAGGGTCTTTTCTCATTTTAACACTCTCCATTGAGGGGAGAGTGGAATCTGTCTATTCTTGTTCTTTTTTTTTTTTTTTTTTAACTAACGAGTCTTTAAAGGTTTAAAGAACTGAACTAATGTATTCATATCCCCAAACTAGATGTCAGAGAACAAATAATCTTAGTTTTTTTAAAGTTATTATTGGGGAAATCTGGAATTCAGCTACCATTTTATGCTGATCCCACTGTGAGACTACAATGCTCCAGTCTCCAAGCTGAAGGGAGTTCAAATAATATCCAATAAATTTATTTTTTAAAAGTAAAATAAAATAAAATTACTGCCAGTTCTGTTGTCAAGGGTTAGGGCTGGGTTGTCCAATAGACAAATGACAGATATTCTCTATTATCCCCTCTGCTTTCCCAAAGGGGAAGAGAGGAAATAAAGGAGAGATATTTATGTATTGGTAAAGAAAACTAAACCAGTTTTAATAAAAATAATTATAAAATGAAATATACACAAATATATACAAAAACAATATCAAACCCTCCCCCATCCCCACATGATGGCAGTTATGTCACTGTTACCACTGATGCTGTGGAGAAGGCACTGGGGAAATCCCAGACTGAACTCAGTGGCCAACGGAAAGTAGATTCAGGAACACACAGACTGGAATCGAAGGCAGAATGGACAGAGTCCTTCTCAAATGCCAGCCATTGAAGAAGAGAGCTTGACCCTTGTGATCCCTCAGCTTTATATGGGATATGATGTATATAATGGAATATCTTGTTGGTCAATTTGGGGCCACCTGTCCTATCTGCTCCTCCCCACTGGTGTGGCCTTTTACTTCATAGCACCCCTACATGGTACAGAAGATTTAGCAATGACCTTGGTTTCTATAGGAGCAAGTAAGAGCCTTTCTGCATACCAATCCTTGACAGTAGCTCTAAACATGAAGCACTATTGTGGCTAGAAGCAGACACTGTTAAAAACATGCTGTTATCTTCAGAAAGTGTAGTTAATTAGAAGAGACTAAGCTGAAAAATCAAACCACTGCACAGAATTAGTTCTATTCTAGCTCAAAACAGGACAATTATATATCATGGTGAAATAAATATTTCACAATTATTTTTACTTTATGATTGGCATGATTATCACATATGTTCAGTTAAAACAAACATTGTTTCTTGCAAAGCTATCATTATGAATTAATGATTATGATATTAGCCAGTGTTTCTTTTGCTTCAATATAATCTAGTTTTTATAGGTATGTGTAACTGACATTATAAAGTATTCAGAAATCTCTGACACCAAAGGACTGTATGTCCTACTCTCTTAAAAAAAAAAAAAAATCAGTAAACATTTTCTTATTATTCTATAAAAACATAGATACCTATATCTATTGTTTTGTTTTCCTTCCCTCTCTCTGTGTATACACACATATATGTAAGGGGATGTTTGTGTGTATTTTGCAAAAACTTCAGTCATTGGATATCTGTGTCTTGGCTTTTCTGCATCATAGTTCATATTAAATGCATGTCATAACTATCTTATCATTTAACTTTACCTTCTTGTAGTAGAAGTTGTTTTATATTTGGGTACAAAATCACACTTGTCAGTCTTCTCCACGCTTTCTGTTGGACAACATCCTCTGTAAAGAGTCTGAACAGTTTTATTTTCCATGTGTCTCGTTTCAGGAAAAAGGGCTTATCTTGCATTTCTTGACTTTAATCTCTTGTCTTCCATTGCCATGAATATTTTTGCAGGTATCTTAATGTGGGAGGTGTTCACTTTGGGAAAGCAGCCCTATGAGCTTTATGATAACATGCAGGTGATTGAGAAGGTTTCTCAAGGATACAGACTTTATAGACCACAACTAGTTTCAGATGTCATTTATCAGATAATGTACAACTGCTGGCATGAGGTATGTATATCTGCACATATAAACTGAAAGAAACAACAAAATAGGAGTCAATAGGAGGCCCTGTTGATAGCTGCACTGATGTTCGTAGTGGAAAATGTCTCTCACAAAAGCCATTGCTTTTACGTAGTACATTCTATAGTGCAGTCTAGTTAGGACATTGTTAGGGCAGGAAACAGGGTATAAAGGAAGATAGGCTCTCCTCTTTTCAGAACCATGTATTTAAACAAACAACAGTAAAGTATCTTTCAACATTAACATAATTTACAGGATGAGATTCTTCTCACCTAATTATAATGGTTTAATATCTGTGTGCCAAGACAAGCCAATTCTCTGAATTTCTTCCATGATTAAAAGACCATTGCTGGTGCATCTACATGGTCATTTGTTCTATCTTAGCTGCCACTGAATAAAAGATATCTGCTTTTCTATACAGAGATCTTACACAGCCAATGTAGATGAGAGCACTATCTTTTTAGATAGCTAAAGTTGTGTGAAATAACCCCACCCTTAGAACGAGGAGGATGTGTTATCACATCCTTGATTCTTCTAGGACTTGTAAGTCAAATGCTGATCGTGCTCATTTTATTTTGAGAGATCCACATCTTCTGTACCTGATTTATCACTCCTCTTCATCAAAATATTAGTCAGCTGTCTATGGACTGACTTGTTTCTCACCAGCAACAAACTGCTGTTTGACACATTATTGGTGATACCCTAAAATAACAGTGATGTGTTTGTTGTTTGTTTGGGGTGGGTTTTTTGTTGTTTTTTCTTTGTTTGTTTGGGGGGGGTTGGGGTTTTTTTGTTTGTTTGTTTGTTTGGGGGGGCTTTTGTTTGGTTTGTTGGTTGGTTGGTTTTGGT
>JANIJG010008000.1:37960-67741 GCA_024611175.1 Megaceryle torquata | reverse complement strand
TTTGTTTTGCTGGTTTGTTGGGTTTTGTGGGGTTTCTTTTTGTTTGTTTGTGTTTTGGTGTGGTTTTTGTGGTTGTTTTGTTTGTTTGTTTGGTTGGTTTTTGTTTTTAAATTGTTTGGTGAGGGTTTTTCCTGGTTAGATATACCAGCTTCCCTCCTTTCTCTACGGTGATCAAATGCAAAATTAAGACTTTCAGTGCTAGCAGAATGAGACAAAGAGGAAAAGCTGAAGAATACAAAAAATAAACAGATTTTGCAAGAGACACAAACATGTAAATATAACCTTCTTTGTATAGATACTTTCTTTTCTGGGAAATTGTTAAGCAGAAATGTTATTTTTCAAACACAATTTTAACACTCAGACATGATTTTCAGAAGACTGGGATGAATATACAACTCTTCAAAAGGATCTTTTTTTCTATATGCTGTAGAAGTGTAAAAATACCCCAACCAACCAACAATCAAACAAACCCAAGATTATAATCTGACTTTTTTTTTTTTTCTTTTTAACTACTGCCTGACCTGTACAAAGTAAGAGTAGGACTACACAGAATTGAAAGGCAGTAGGACTCAATTATCCAGGTACTCATATTGTAGTCCCAGCCTTAGTGCTACCTGGATGAACTACTTGAGACGGTTACTTTTGGTCACATGGGAACTTCAGAGCTGCAGGAGCAAACTCTACAATACCTCACTTCTTCATAGTCCTATGTTATACTCCCAGACTCTCTGCAGAGGCCCCTGGAATAGGCCAGTCACAGCTGGGAATGGAGTGAAACACCGAGAAGAGGTGAAGCTAAGTGCTACCCTTCAAAGTTGATTAAGCAGTTAATTCAGTGATAGCAAGTAATCCCTGTCTTCACACAGGCATTTTATCTCTTAAATCTCCCATGGAATTAGGCAATTCTTCAGTGTCACTGCTTTTCGGTAGTCTTCAAACCTCTCCCTCCTCTTTCAAATCACTTTGAATATTCTCAGGAGGATCTGCTTGATGCAAAGGTAAGCTGAGATATATATACACACACACACATAGATACACATATACACACGTATATATGTATGCACACCTCAGGCAAACAGACCATAATGGCAAAAGCTAGCAAGGCTATATAACGTTACATAAAATAGAATATATACCGAGCCAAGGATTTCAGTTCTTTCACACGTGACTATAGACTCCTGGTTTTCCTTTATTTCCTGCCCCAACAGCCACTTATTTATACAAAATGTTACTGTTTGCTAAGAGGCATCCTTAAAATACTAGCAGCATATTAGAATACAAAACAATGTTGCAATTTAGACACACCAGAGTTTCAAACATGAGTCTTTCACATTTCACCTAAGTTTACAAACCGTTGTAGCGACGACAATGACAATTGCTGCTGGTGCAGTAATGAAAATTCATCTCACCTCCACCATCCTGTCTTTCGGTGGTCACTACATGCTTGCTGGGATACATCTTCCAGGCAACAGAGACAAGAGTTTATGATCTTTTATTATTCTGAGACAACAGACCTTCGTGAATATTTTGTATATGAACTGCTCTGGATCACGTTCACCTTAGCAAGTAGCATATAGTTATCAAAGAAATCATTGTATTGAGTCAGAAGTGATTGCAGAGAAGACTAAACCCATTCTAAAATCCCATGTACATACTTTCAACTCTAGTCCTTTCATAAAAAAGTATTCTAAAGTATCAGTTTTGTCTCAGCCATCATTTGATACTATGCACATTTTATGCTATTGTCATTCTGCCTCTCTAATTAAAGAAATTATTTTATTAAGACTGTGAAGAACTTTTTCCACCTCAGCAAGATACAGCAGGTTTATGGGCAAGCAGCAGTGTTTGAATTTGACAGGCTTAATTCTACAGAAGTCAGATGAACCTGGATAGGAGAGGCGAGTCCTCATGTTGGAGACCTGGATGCATACATGCTTTGTCCAACAAACAAAATCTTTCTCTGTTTAAGCCTCTGACTATTGTGTTACTTCTCTTCACACCTACTACTTCAAAAGACCTCCTCAATTTTGCACATCACAAGAAAGAAATAACACAGACCATCTGAAAGAGAATTTTAAATGGCTCTGCTGTATAGGAAGAACATTTCTATGGAAAAAAAAAAAAAAAAAAAAAAAAAAAAAAGTTTACCAGAAAACTCTGTGAGGGAAAGGGAAAAAAAAAGGCCATTTAATGGCCTTCTGAATAGACTAACTTAGCTTTGACTGACAGTAAGGTGTTCAGTTCTGCTAGCTGCTTTTACCTCAGCACTGGAAATAGTGACAGGAACCTTCACAAGTCTTCAACTCTTGGCAATCTTATTGCTGTCTGTAAAGAGGCCTAAAACCAGAATATACATAATTCTTGCTTGTGCCTTCCTGCAAAGACACATTTAAAAGCATTGTGTCCAGATGTTCCAATTGGTGTTTTCAATTTACTTCTGTTCATAAACCAAAGACGTCTTGGAGTGGACTTGAATATCCCTGTATATGCTTTCATATATGACCTATTCCACACAGATTTCTCTTGCGTGAGGAATGCTTTGCCAAGAAGCTTACTCCGAGCATCAAAAATTAAAAGTCAGTATTTCAAGCCAATTTTTACTGATTTCTATAATTAAAAAAAATGGGGGGTTAATCATACTTTTTATACGCTCTGTACTGAGAAAGCAATGTAATCAGGTTCCCAGGACAGCATGCTGTTAATCATCTGCATTTTTCTTGTAGTACATTATCATCATCATCATCATCTTTCTCCACTGAGAAGCTTGGCTAATTCTTTCTCCTGGCCCATCTGGGGGCTTCATGCAAGGAAAGCTTCCCAGATTAACTACTTGCCTTTTTCACCTCAGCCTATGGTTAGGCAGAATCTAGTTTACACAGGCTTGATCCTCATGCAAAACCAGTATTTGTAGGTTTTAAGCAAGAATGTAAAACTTCCTATGAAGTGAGGCAGAAGGTGAAAAGAGTGGAGAAGCAAAAAGATGAATCTGACTTCTCTTGAACTTGACAACATCTTGCTTGAGAATGAATCTGTTCTCCAGTTAAGGCTTGGTGATGTTCCAGGATGATGCGCTTTCACAGAATCTTTGCTGACTAATGAGCCTAACCTCATCCCTCAGCTTTGACAGGACAGAAATTCACGATGAGCTTTCCTGGTCGCACTCTGACTTTTGCCAGACATCTATGACTATACATGTGATGCTGCCTACAGAATCACTGCTTCTCTGGTGGACATCGAGGTAGCAGGGGAAGGGAGTCAGGGGAAGATCAAAGGCTGTAGTACGTGCCATTGGCATTAAAAAAAAAAAAACAAACAAAAAACTCCCAAGCCAAGAAAACAAAAGGGAAGAAACTGTATCCAAGCCAGCTGGGGAGCAGAGAGAAAACAAATTCACTTGTGCGAGAAGTAGTTTTCAGAAGTAGATCCTCTGTGTTAGCATCAAAGGGGCTGGTAAATTAAGGCCATTCCACAGCAGAAATATAGCAGTAGTGTCATATAATGCAATGACATTTACGAGTTTTTACTGTGCCAGCAGATTTCTCTGCATCCCAAACACCGAATCCTCACACAAAACATAAAATTAATGGTAATGATTTTTCTTCAGAGATACTATAATACTGACGTAAGATTCTGGTACACATATACGAATAATCATCTTTAATCTGTATGGGCACAGATCTCTTTCCTACTCTGCCATGCTTTTGGGTGCAAGGTAAATTCTAGCCTTAAATAACGTCCACATAGTCTTCTCTGATGACAGTTTTGAGCTTTCCATACCTGAGATAAAGGCAAAGGCACATCTCTTCCATATGGCAAGCCCCCACTGATACTTGCCTAGACTTTAACAGTTTTTCAGGGTGAGAAGCCAGAGAAAGCCTAGAAAGGTGCCCTTTCTCTTTTATGAATAGATGGAACATTCCTCCCTGATGTGAAATTAATTCAAAAGTGAGCTATCTTTCTACCTATCTTGCTTCCCACTGTTATTTTGGCTGACACGATAACTGACGAAGTGAGGGGATGAAACTACAATCCACACAATTAGTAAGTCAGAATATTTTTTTTCTAAAACACAATGCAACTACAGTGACCAAAAACTTATTGCTAGGTGGCAAACACAGTGAAGAGAAACATTTAAAAAGGTCACAGGCTTGCAGAAGGCAGTTTTGCTTTAATTACAGGTGGAGATCTGGGGTGAAAGCTGCCAGATAGCTTGCGCAAGCTTGGTTTGCTATGCTAAGAAAGGGAAGTTCAGGCACCTACGGTGAGGTAGACGTCTACTCTTATAAAGCACATCATGGGGGTTTTGCTAAGGTTTTTTTTTAATGTTATGCACCTAGAAACTAAGCTTTCTTGTGTGTGTAAGAAAGCTTAAAAAGAGAAAATACTCCCAAAAAGCAGCAGCCCCCAGTGATATTTATTAAAGCTGCTGATATCTTATACAAAAGAGGACATTAACATCTGACTTTATATTTTGCAAGCCTAGTTTAGGAAACAATTCATACCACAACACTGCCTCACCCTATAATGCCCAATCTGTACAGCCTGATTAACTGCTAAGATTCCCAACGATTCCATAAAGTGAAACAAAATGCTGTGAGGGATTTGAGTGCTACAACAACACAATACTTTTTGGCATTTCATCTTGATTTGGGATTTTCTTCTCTTAAATTGTAACAGTTCAATACCAGGCATTCAGGTTTTCCAGTCAGCTCAGAAAGTCACATGGACCTAATTCTTGCAAGCAGGTAAAGTAATCAAAACCATCATCTAAAGCCAGGAAGCAGCTGTCAGGTATTTAAATTGCCACCTGGGTCTTTCTTTTCCTTTCCTTTCCTAAACGTGTTTTCTTCTCCCAAACCACATCTGGGCAAATAACAGACATGAAGCACTCAAATGTGGATAACCAGGGATATGAACACTGACCAATGAGATGAGAATAATGCAATAAAACACTCATGAGCTTTACATGACTTAACTTCATTGGCATTGTCCCAAATCTTCCTCACAAAGGAATAATCTTACTCACCGTGTCTCATTGGAAGCAAGCACAACAGCTGTGGTATACCCTTGGAAAACTCCAGTTGAATCATAGGGATCAATCCCCCTGCATATGTAAGATACTCAAGGAATGGGATGCCATTTCTTCCTATCGCAGATACATTTTGGAACCAGCTTGTATTTGATTAGCAGATCTACTTTATCTCACTTTCAGGCCTGCAAGCTTTCTTCCTGTTATACAGCTGCAACTCTTCATTTATTTCTTGTACCCAAGAGAGCTATTCTGCGGTCAGTGATATATTAACTCTGGTTCTGCAAACACTTCCAGCATCAAACCATGAACTGGCCATGCCTTTTTCCTGCAATGGGAAACGAACAGAAAAGGAAGTCTAAACAGGCTGCAGTTGTGTTTATTTCCAAAAGAAAGACGAGACTGCTTTCTGTGAACAATTCACTACATGCAGAGTATGTAAAACCGGGCAGAGACAAGAAGAAACAGTTAAAAACTGATCATCATTACATTTAGGCTGTAAATTAGAAAGTTTGTCATTATTCAAGCCATGAAATTTCAAGCTTTCACAAATATTCATAGGAGTTTGGGGGACAAAGCAGGCAGCCAGCTTTGGTACAGATCTAGATGAACTGTATAGACAGAATGACCAAGCTGTGTTGGCCACGATGAGATGGCATTGAATTCAGAACTCAGGTCCCTGTCAGTTCTCTTACATTTCTTCTTTCAGAGTTTTTCCACGATGGAGTCAGCTATTTGATGAACCTCTGTAATTTTAAAAATCGCTATAAGAATTTGTTTTGAAAAGCTAGTATAATTATCTGCTAATATAAATGTGCTGAAGGTCTTCCACAAAAGCTTAGCATTTTCTTTAAACCCCCAGCTAGCTAAATGAGTAGTGATGAATATTTTTATAATGTATATATGAATTCCTGATAAACAATATAAAATAGCTTTGCTTGAATGTAGCTTGATGAATAATAAGTAAAACGCAAAACTGTATTTCATCAAGTATTCATTTTCAATTTAAAAAGCGCTACAATTCTATGATACAGTAATAGAAAACAACTCAGGTACGATTTGACCCGATCCATGTTGGTAGACTGCCATCTACCGGTCACCGCTGGGATAGCTGGATCAGCTCAACTAACTGAAAAGCTGGGTGGGGGCAAAAAGGAGAAAAGAAAGAAAAGTATCTTCCTAGCTTCAGGATAATACGAGAGCACTGCGGAATTCTGAAGGGGAAGGGGCAATCTAGATGAACTCTCATACCAACTTCTACGTTAGTGACTTCACCTTTGACTTTCTGGTTTCCCACTGATGAGAAGGGTAACACTCGCTTCGCAGTTCAATCTCCTTATGAGAATGTTGCAGCTTAGTGGACACAACAAATAGGTTACATACTTGGTGACAACTCAGAACTCCACGTATTGACACAATCGCTTTAGAAACAGCCCTGTTTGCAGAACAGAGAGCCTGCACACCAAACAGAACTAAACCCTCTCCTGGTTAGCAGGGCTGACCGAGGACTTGCCCGTGATTTTTCTCCTTTGCCTTTTCTGCGAATCTGAGCAGCCACAATGACTACGCACAACACCAAATTATACAGATTTCCTCATCTTTTAGAAGAGTGACTATCCAAGAATGGAAATTCCATTATTTGTACCCCGCATCACAAATAAAAATATTTTGATTACTGGATGAAAATAAATTTTCTTTGAAATAGAGCTTAAATGAAAGAAATCTAGATTGCCTTTGCTCTGGGGTTTCCATCTCAATACGCTTGGTCAATTTTACCATGACATGTCTTAGCAAAGGGACAAGCTATTTAGTAGCCGACTGTCTTCTAGAACCTGACAGCTTTCATAAAATACTCAATAGCAGCCTTCCAGATTCGCTTTCCTCCATCCAGGTTCTTTAGCTTTTATATAATTTCAGATTATCAATTTAGCGGCTGCTAAATAGCCTTCATTTCAGCTTTTTAAAGCTTAACACAGAAACGATGGTCTACAGCAAATTAAAGAAGAAAATTAGAAAAAGAATACAGGAAGTGCAGTCAAAGAGGAATCATTTAAACAGCGGTCGATTTCTCTGGAGAGCACATTAAAAAGAAAGAATATTAGGCATTTCTTTTGACAAGAATAATTTCCAGGGCTTTAATCACATATAATCTATTTCACTAGGGTTTAGTTCAACAACTGTAAAAACACTGACATCTTCAGGTGGAAGAACTACTGAAGTACATAAATAATAGGACAGGCTGAATATAAACCATTCAAATGATAAATAATTCTTGACCCACAAGAAGTTTTCCTTTGGAAATTTTTTTAATGGGGATCTTTTCTCTTCAAACAAATGATGTAGAGCTGCACATATGCTCTCAAAAAGTTAACACAGATATGAAAATGCCTGCAGCCTTTCCAATACGTGATTAGTTTTAAATAGGTATAAAAAGACATGAAGGCTCTTCACAAAATATCCCACAAAGTTTCAATAAAATCAACAGTTCTTTATCAAAATGTTTTCCAATGGACTTTTTTTTTTCCCCCACTCCAGGAAAGGCAGCTTTTTCTGAGCAATTTATAATCTTGGTACATGTGAACAAAGCCTAGCTTTCCCTTAATTTCTTAACTTGTTTCTAGCAGGCCTTTTTAATCATACACACTCTCAATAGCTGGATTCATTTGACTGAAGTCAAGTAAAAAGGCTAATTCTGGATTTACGGTTGTGACAAATAAATTAAAGTATGGCTTTGTGGTCATGTTGGTTTCAGTTTTAGAGCCTTCAATGGAGTTCAAAGCCAGAAAGGATCATTACCCCCTTATTTGTAAGCTAGTCACTTTTCATAGATCTGCCTGACTTCAATGTCATCCTGAGATACTTTACTTCCTGTTTTAAACGTATGATAGGAGGAGGAAAAGAGAAAGCAAAACAAACCATTTTCACATCTGGAGTTAGTTGTACACAGTCAAAACATTTCACAGCTCCATTACGCTCTTTGTTAGTTCTTTGTTCAGACATGGTATTGCAAGACTGCTGGTGTTACTCAGGACTCCGAAGAAGTTTAGACAAAGAAAGTCCAGTGTAAACTGTGACTGCAACGTTCATTTCTATAGCACTTTCACTGATTTAGAATCATTAATGTTATTAATCTTACCTTTACAAGAACATATAAATTGAGAGGTTGAGCATATCATTCACTTTACCATGTAAAAAAGAACCAACAATGAAGGACTTGAAATAGGCATGTTAAAGACCAAGAAGAAACTTCAACATAAGCATTCTTGATCACATGTGCAATGCAGGAGACAGCATTCTTGGGCATTCTGCAAAGATGCATTCTTCCTAAACTCCAAGGCTACAACAGCAATGAAGGCTGACATCTTATTAAATGCCAGCTCCATTTTGACAATAGTGGTTAATAAAACTTGTTAGTAAATGCCCGAGGATTTCAGAGAAATTAGGAGATTAATGAATTTCGAGTACCTGTACAGATAGTCTGGCATCCAAACTCTTGGACAGTCACAATACTAAGTTAAGGAAAAAGGTTACTTACGTACTCAGACAGTTTAATAATTTGACAACATTTTTCAAATGTGCATGAACTGCAAGTATCAGGTTTAGACAAGCAGGCTCAACTATTACGCAAATAGAAATTCCCCTTCAACGCCTATGAATTTCTCACCACGATAGCAGTGTGCATCCTGACCCACTGCTCTACGGACCGTACAAACAAGGCAATGAGGCATAGCTCACTTCTTCTCTAGAGGAACGTCAACATACTACTTTTGCTCTCTAGAGGTCCTCCACGAGTTGTAATTGCCTTAACTTTAAGGTTCTGTAAGGACTTGCGCTGATAAGCGGCACCGGAGGACCTGCAACATCGTGTCTCTATATCCATAAGATCCCATCTCTCTCTCTGCAGTCACCTGAACAATGACTCATCACATTTGCATTTTAAGAAGAGATCAATTGGAACAATATGGTGGCAACGACTACCATGGGTCATTACGGGTATGTCCCCAAAGAGCAGTTATTGCTGATACAGAATACAGATTATTGAACTGCATTTCAAGAGTGGAAGGTGCTTTCTGGTCCTACCTCACAATTGCATTTTGGGCAACAGCAGCAGAAAGCAGCCCCTGCTTGCATCAGTTTAACTTTCTGAGGCTTGTTGTAAACATTTAGTTCTTCACCATCACTAATCAGGTAGAAGTGGAACTGAATCATTTTAAAGAAGATGCACAGCTCCATTAACTTGAATCTGCTAACTTCAAGTTCAGCTATACACCAAGATGGGGACAAAATATTAAATGTGGGAAAGTAATGCTGAATGTATGTCGGCATTCCTGAGCTCTGAAAGTGCAACAAGCATTTAAAGTAACATTTCTCACTCTAATTCTCTGGAGTTTGAAGTTTAATCTCATCCTGTCTACAATACTCTTCCTTCCTCATTGACAGACTCACTTCACTCATAGCTGCATAGCAGGAATCCCACTTCAGGTCTCCAAGTGCCAGTTCTGACAAGCCATCAGAGTTTAGTGCTCAGCAGTGTAACCGTTCTATCTTGGAGTAATGGTGTGGGCTCTCTTCCCTGCCATCAACCTGAGAAACAAGAATCTTGGCAGCACAATAAATTCTGCCTTGGTCAGCTGGCAGACCTTCCATACGGCCCTGCTTGGTGGGTGGTAGGGCAGGGATTCCTTGGGCCCGTGTTTGCTCATAGCTGTGATAATTACGGCCTTTCATTCTGTGCACAGGGTAACCTAACTTGATCATACCATCAATTACTCTTATCCTCAGTCTCATCTTTCCCACCTATAATGTGTCATGCTCATACATCATTTCTAATTAGATGGGAGGTACTCAAAGGCAGGGACCACGTCTCTCCATGTACAAGAGCCTGCACGCCAGGGTCTCAGTTCTAATCTTTGGGCGTCACTGCAATAAAAACGATAACCTAGGCTTCTAATTAACCTACAAAACATCACCTCCACTTAAAAGAGGCGTTAATTAAATGCTTACCGGATATCACACGATGTTGGCATCAAGTTCTTTATTTTATTTCTTAAGCAGAGAACTATCGGATTCTCATGACTTCTTACTTTCAAGGGATAGATGAAATATTTAATGCAGGACTGAAAAAGTCAATTCAAACACCAGAAACTGTATGCAAACCTGTCTTCCTTCTCTGTTTCATTACTTAACTAACCTCAATGTTACAGAGGAAGATTCCAGTCTTAAGAAGGATTACTAAAAGTTTAGGGTAGTATAAAGTACAGGTTTTGTACCAAATGTCTTCATGTCCATGTAGACTCAATTCTGCATTCCATCCTCACAATGACCCTTTTGAAAGTGTATTAGCCCAGTTTAGCTTTACTGGCAGTTCTTCCCTCCCTGTTCACATATACCACCTAAATAACACCAAACATCATCAAAACAATGGCGGAAAAAAAAGGTCAGGTTAACTTTCAGATTGAGAAATAGCTGACCTGACTGTTGTATTGACAAGAGCACCAATGTATATTCGTATAAAATTATGAATATGTAGATAGGACAAATATAAACATAATAAAAATATACAGTGTTGACTGAGGCCTGTAGAAACGTGTTCTTACTATTCAGTATCAACAATAGTGTTGACACACAGAAACATGAGCCCTGCACATGGTGTAGCTTGTGAAGACCACGTCCAGCCTTCAACATTTGTCACACTGTTCGAAACCACCGCTTGCAGTGTGGCTGTCAGATGAGGGAAGGTACAAAGGAAGATGAAGTGCAGAAAGCACCATGTAATAATATACCTGGAGTGATGATCTCCTGTCTCTTTTAGAAATGTATCGACACCGAAAGGACATCTTAATTGTCTGTTGGTTCATGTGTGTTTATCAGGTTCTCTCATCAAAACACTGCAAGTTTCAAAAGCGAGCCTCAGAAACGGGCACAAAGCAAACTGTTATGATATGCAAGCTTGCATATCACACCGACAGTCCTTCTTGGTTTATTTTTCTTCCTCTATTCTTAAATAAATGATACACTGACAGATCTCTAAGCTAATCTGAAAGAAAAAATAAATTATCTTTCCATCTCTTGCTACCTCACAACTGGAATTACATTAAAGTTCATTTTGCAACAGAGGATTTTGATATAGCTCTTCTCAAAGGTTGGCCCATGCTGTTATATGCTGTTGCATTCAACAAAAAGTCATTGAGAGTTATCTATCCTCAATAAATACTGTGAAACTTGTCCTACAAGCTACCCAACATATGGAGCTACCTAAAAGCAACTATGACAAAGAAAACTAATCAATTTTTCTCCTATGCTCTTTAAGAGAAAGAGCTTCACTGTCACTCAAAATTAATTTTAAGGACACACCTATCTTACCTAATCAGTTTGACAAAGGAGCTAGAACCTCATTCTATATTCCTTTGAAGTTAATTATCCTTACTACTGAGCAGAGCAAAAGTTTACTCTACTAGAAAACTTCTGTTACTCTCAAGTATTTTGACTCACTTCTGAATTACAGAACATCTAAAACATTCTGAGAAATAAACTGTCAAATAGAATCAGTTACTCTCACAAATAAGCTTTTTGTTATGTAGCATGGGGGTGTAGAATATTTGTGATGTTGACATTTGTGGCTTTGTAAAAATCCCAAATGTGTACTCTGTACCACGCTAGCCTACTCCTCAAGGATTCTCTGTACACACTTGATTACTCGCAAGGGGGTATAAAAGGAGCAATCAGGTATCAGAACTGAAAACTTAAAGCAGGGTAGGACAGCCAAATCCCTATCTTCTACATGAGTAGGCTGAGCAATGTTGTTTAAAAAAAAAAAAGAAGAAGAAAAGAAAAAAAAGGGTCAAACTGCTTCTCCTTTGTGCATCTGGAAGACCATATCCTCAGGACAACTGCATGTTTTCCTTCTGCGTTTGCACATTAAAGAAAAATGTACTTGCTGTTTGTTTTTTTGATGAAAACCAGACACTACTCCTTACTGTGCAGCCATCAGCTGCAATAAAGGTAGTAGGATGAAGCAAAACAAATACTTATATTGAAACCATCACAAGCAGTGCTCCCTGTATATGGTGGTGACAGTGGATTGCTAAGATTGACATCATATTTACAGCCTCTCAGAAGTGCAGTGCATGTACTCATTAATATCTGTAAAGCATTTTTAGAGATGTTAATATACTACTGTTAAGTACTAAAGATAAAAAGATGCAGATATGGGAAAAATTTCCTAGGAAATAAAATAAAGTGAAGGAAATCAACAGAAAAATGGAGGGAGGGGATGGGCGGAGGGATCAAAGCTAAAAAAATCCATGTTCTTGATTCCGTCCAGTATTTTGGAAGGAGTTTGAAATAAGTGGAACATCAAATTTCAGCCAAACAAGACTTTTAATGCTCTATCAGTGCAATGGTAGCACGATACAGCTAGGACATAGTAAGTGTAGAATCCCTAAAGCAGACTATTTTAGTGGTAACATCAACTTTAGTCAAGGAAACACAGTAAGTCTAATTTAGTTTATCATGAGCTTTGATGTGATGCTCCAGTACAAATAATTATGCTAGCGAAAGTCTGCAACAAAAAAATATTGGGTGAGCAGCCAAAGAGGAGATAACAAAGGAGCCAAATGAGAGGTGATAACAGGAGATGTTGAAAACAGGAATGGCTATAGGGTCACTTGATCCTCTCCTATGAACCATCTCACTTCATATTTTCAGTAATGAACAAGAGAAACTAAAATTGTACCAATAAAGCAAATTAGCAGCATGAAGATACAATGTGTTTCTCCTGATCTCCGTGGCAGTGAACACTGGAGAAACGCTATGTAAACTTCAGAGCATTGTTAAAGCAATAGCAAGGGGGTGCAAACTATCCACAGGTGAATTCAGGCCTGCTCTTAAAACAAAATTACAGAAACACTGATTCTCTGCAGTCTAAATTCACATCCCAGCTACAGAACTAACAAAATGCTGCTTATGAGCAATATACATATATACCTACAAGCACACACTCCCCCTATCAGTAGGGCATAAATCATACGATGTTTAAATAGTTTTGCATGCATTTTCCTTGCCCTTTCCTAAAAAAAAGAAAAGCTTTTCAACAGTTCTGATAAGCCGACAGAAGTATACCTTGTATGATTTAAAAGCGTGCACAAAAACTATGGCAAGGGATTTGCAAGAATATGAATATTCCATTGAGTCCACGGGGTACAGAATTCGTGACATGTCTAAAATGATATACCCAGCACCCCGGGTAATCCAGGAAATCACACTTTCACATGTTGAAGAAACATAAAAAGAAATATTTTTGTATTGGTTTCTTCCCTGGGAAAGCAAGATGGAAAGAAAACAGTAAAGCTGCTAAATAAACACAATTCTACTTCTAACTTCAAAAGCCATTTCTGAAGCTTTTATGGGTCTTAATTTCTGAAGAACGTGTGTGCATTTGAGACAACAGGCACATGCTCTCATATAAAGGTTAGAGTGGCAGATCATGCTTTAAAAACCTCTCTTGTAAATGCTCAAGGTTTCTGTTCAAACCTGTTCTTAAGTACTGTATAAACTGGCATATATTCAACAATGTTACTAGAGATCAGTATGATAGTCATACATTCTTCTTCCTCTGGTAATACGAGAAAAAAAGATAGAAAATAAGCAACTGAAGAGATGGAAAGGAGAACAGCACACAAAAATAGCTTCCCCATGTTTTCATGATTTTTTCTTTAGCACAGTTTAGGGTCTAATCCTAAACTTCACTAGTGGTAGCTTCAGGAATAATGAATGACTACTCCCTGGGGTATAGCTGCAGGTCAAAATTTTCCCTCCTGCGTAAGTGGGTTTTGGGATGGCTTATTACACATTTTTTAACACTCATGTTGATCGTATCACCAGATTAGCTCCTTTTTACCATTCTCCCACACATGCATAAATCAATCTTTATTCTTGGCTGGATGGAGATTTGTCACAATTCTCTCTCGTGCTGCATTATGACACATTGCCTCCTGCTCTGACATCTGTAAATGTCAACTGTCTTCTTTCTGATACCCCACCCATGACTTACTGGTCTGCATCCCAGCCTGCTATATAACTGAGCACACCCACAGAGCACGTACAAATTTCTGGCACTTCCAGCAGCTTTCTTCCAAAAGGAAAAAACCATCCAGGTCAAATCTTCATTGGAAGATCTCTTAATAACATATGCTGCATTAAACTATACTATCTGGTAATTTGTTTTGGTGAGTTGTTCAGGGATGTCATTCCTTTTCTGTGACACCATCTAGCTTAGGGAATTTAGGAGTGCTTGCAGACTCTGGATACTGGATGCACACCCTGAGAACATCCCCGCTTCATGTTGTAATCTGACCTCATTACATATTCTGTGGCATGACCTCTGTGCAAAACAAACAAACCAATGACTCTCCAGACACGTAAGGTGATGGAAGAAACAGTACTCTCAGGCAAGCATCTGATTTGGACGACCTGGGAACCAGAGCGTAGGGGTTTGCAGACAGTGCCCCAGTAGGTGAAGGCACGTATGCACTAATCTCTTCCAAGAACCACTAGAAATATTGCAGGTTGCAGCCAGAGAAAACAAAAAGCAAATCACCACCACCACCACCAACATCATCATATCGGGAGCATCAATACTCTTACTTGATCATTTTAAGTCTTGCCTTGGTGTCCATCCCGAGTGATAGTTGGGTTGTGATTCAGACGCTCCCTACTTAAACCCAAAGTTATCGTTCAGCATTTTCAAAAATATCTGTGGTAAAATTTTCTTCCCAACTTCAAAAGATAGTGTGCTGAATTACAATTTGTTTAGCATAATGCAGTAATCAGAATACGAGTAGTAAAACAGAAGCCGCTACTTAGTACATGACACTGATGAGTCCTCATGTCACTATTCAGGGTCCCTAAACAGCATGCTGAAGAACATAATTGGGTATTTTCTCTACTTACAACTGCCCCTCCTTCATGCATTTTTTTAAGGCATGGGCAATCCCAGTCAAGGGACATACGTAATAAATTTGAGAGTGGGTTAACAAAAGAAAGAAGAGGACAGATGTTGCCAGCCCCATGAAACACTGACAGCTGGGGTGACAGTAAAGGTCATTTCCAGCAGTACAGTAACTGTGCAGCTGCAGAAACAAACTGCTCTACCTCACTACAATAAAGTATGCAAATAGGCAGATGGCCTAGTGGACCTTTCAGCTTCTGACAGGATTGGATACGTACAGGCTGCTGAGGGAAGGTTATTCCAGAAGAACAGGCTGGAATACCTATCTCCTCCCCTTTGTCTCCCTCACCCCCTATTTATCCATTTAGGCTCTCTTGCTCTGCTCATCACCACAACTTCTTAATCCTACAGTCTTCAAGAAGCAAATGGAATCTAATAAATGCATAATTAAATCGGCTGTTCAGAATATTTCATCCTTCTGACAGCAGAACAATTTATCACTATACAGACAACAGAGCAACACAGAAGGACTAAGAAAAAGAAAAACAAATCCTCAGATGACCCTGTGGCCTACACACATTTTTTTGAGTTCATTTGCTCCAGTTTGGACATTGGCAGAGACGTATTTTCCAGGACACCTACTCATTTTTTTGCATGGTAGAAAAAAACAATTAGCTCCAACTCCACAATTGATTTAATAAACAGACGAAATATTTCACAAACAGTTGTTAGTGAATAGTACAGAGCTTTAGTCCTACAAATACAGTCAATACTTTCTCTTTCTTTACCCTTTTTTTATTTGAAATTTAAAGCAAATGCCTTCAACCTCCTTGCTGCAGTGGGCAACTAAAGCTACTAAAACTCATTTTAAACTGCATTCAAGAATACGGTTACAAACACTTTGTATGGATCAACACTCTAAGCCTGTCAAAACATCAAACTACCTACAGATTCAGGGAATTAAAAGAAAGTACTACGTTTCTAAAATATAATCCCTCCTTTCATAAAAAAGGCAAACGGTGCCTAATTATGCAAGTTATCTCCCATAAAGTCATTGTGTATTCTTTGGAAGGTGAAGCAGCAGGAGGGGTCTGCACACATTCCTGTAAAAGCCCACTCTGTCTGGGAGGGAATGTGTGTTGCTCAGACATTCTTTAGGCTGCTGAGAGTCAGCATCATCTACAGCCTACTGCAATAAACTGCAGAAGAATGACAAGCATCTAAGTAGAAGTCTCTGTGTGTGTGTGTGTGTGTGTGTGTGCACGCACACGCGTACACATCTGTGTGGAAATGCAAATGCAGACAGCCTGAAGTTATTTGAGATCCTGGCCTAAGTTTCCCAAATATTCAGGACAGATTTCTTTTCCTAGGGATAGAATTGCACACTGTGTGGAAGCAGAGAGACAACAGTGAGGATAGTCTCTCTTACAACCACAGTGGGCTGGTTACAGCCTCAAATAGGTTACTGGAGTCAAAATCCAGAGGCTATCACGTTCCGAGGGAATATAAACCCGCTCCTTAGG
Source organism: Megaceryle torquata (assembly GCA_024611175.1). Classification (NCBI taxonomy): domain Eukaryota; kingdom Metazoa; phylum Chordata; class Aves; order Coraciiformes; family Cerylidae; genus Megaceryle; species Megaceryle torquata. The sequence goes on along the minus strand of JANIJG010008000.1, from coordinate 51,240 downwards.
GTGAGAATGACTTTGACACCTTTCTCCAAAAATATTCAGTTTGATAGTGATATTATTGAGACCACTAACCAACTTTTAAAATTAGACCCACTCAACTGTTTGGTTCTGTTGCAACCCAGCAAACCCTGCGTAACTGAACATGCCATGGGACCCTGGAGCTGTTTATAATAACACCACCCAGCAGGGGCAACTCGTGTCATTTCACATTAAATGCAAGCGCTCGTTTGTGCTCAAGGAAATAGCTTCTACAGAAAGAGGACAGTGGTGCAATGTGAATGTCAAAGAGTTTTGCCCTTTTCTCAGGAACATTACTTAACTGTGAAATGAGATTCTGAAGCCACAGTAAGCCTTCTCTAATACACATGGAAATAGGTAACACACAAACAGAAAGAAGAAAATCTTTCCTTTCTCACAAGTGCTTAATTACATCCCGATAGCATTTGCATACTCTTCAGAGGTTTGAGCTTATACATGGGCTACCTTACTGATAAGCACTCAGTAAAACAGCCAAAGTAGTGCTCTCTGCATTCAGAGTGCAGGGTCTCCTTGGTACTACAGCTGCGCAGTGAAACAAGCAGATGAACCCCCTAAAGGAAGAGCAAGGGAGACTTGATTTCAGCAACCCTTTGTCAGAAGCCTAGGAAACCTCTTGGCACAGTGGACTTGACAGGTGTTGTGCATGACAATATCTGATCCACAGAGCATCGAGTTTATCATTCCTTTTTGTACAACACCCCTGCTCCCACTATTTTTGGCTAACCACTTAGGTGGGCATGAATCACTCAACTTGTCGCAATTGTTGACAGTAGTTAATGAACTGGGAGGAAAAGAATTTGCAACATATTCGTTTGCTAAACACAATACCTTGCTCATGACCTAAGACAGCTATGAAGGGTTCAGTCTGAGAATAAAATTATAGGATATTGAAAATTGTCCTACATTTTGTCTGGTGTAAGCACATGAATGTGACTTAGCTGCAGCCTTGCCACCTGGTTTGTAAATGTTTATCCCTTTTCAACATTGGCACTTCCGTGTTTGCTTTAACATAAAATTTAGAGAGTTTCATAATCATGAATTCTGGCACTGTACTTTCTATTTTGTAAAACATCAGAAACCAAGACCTGCTGTCCCGGAAAAGTAAGGAGGACTTCAACTGAGTGATGAATAAGTTCATGATGAAGTACACCCTCCCTATAAATGTCTTATAAATACGCCCTACTCCAGCCATGCAACTTGTGACTTTTATTTCTGCAAAACAGTTTAAGTCGTTAGCAAGCCAAAGATTAATCTTTTTTTTTTAATAGGTTATGGCCCAGTGCCCCACAATAATGGCTGGTTAGGGCCTAGTGTCGCACAATAAATAAAAAAATACAAAGCAGCCAATGACCCACAAGCCCCAAGAAGCATACCTCTGACTAATTTTCAACATGATGTATTCCTCTATTTAGGGAGTTTTCATCTGTTCAGTTTACATGGTAGCTAAGAAATCACCCCAAAAACCCAAACAAGGAACTCAAATCATAATTTCTTTTTTTACAATCCTGACAAGTAATCTGAAACCTTATCATCATGAGAGAGAAATAACCTTTTTTGATCTGTAAATCGTTCAACCTCAGCAGGCCCATGGAGAATGGCATTCTCAGTGGCCTTGAGAAGGCAGGTTTGTCTCAGTCTTATTGCTTACCCTGTGATGAGAGAGCAGCGAGACTAAGATGTCACAAATTTACTCTTTTCCTTGCTTTCTGTGGTTTATTCTACTTCAGTCCTAAACTCAACTGACTTTTTTTTGCCACATATATGACTTTGCCATCTCTTTACTACTTGCAGGGATGTGGAGCATAAGGACAGAAGGCATATGGGACAGATGCATATGGAATAGAAACAATGTGGACTGCAAGAACAGAAAAGGAGCATACAGTGGTCCAGCTGTAATACCAAAGCAATGTGCCTTCACAGCACTAAATCTCCGTAGCAGTCCAGGCAGCGCGGCTGATGTGGTGTCAGTGACATGCCATAGCTCTGGTATCCCAGTTATCCTCAAGGCATAAGGGAGTACATATAACTTTGTCCACTGTCAGGGAGCAGGAAAGGACATAGTCAAATCTCATCCCCGTTCCAGGTTGAGGAATACATACAGACCTCAATACTGGGATGAGATTTCACACTCGTGTAATAGGCACAGGTCCCTCTGGAGGTGCACAACGAAGAACTAGCTAACCCCTTTGCAAATTATCTCACCGTGACATCAAGGAAGGTAGCAACTGCAAGACTGTAACAGAGCATTCAATTACAATAACTCTTAAATACTGATGTGCTACAGCAACCACTGTGATCTACTTTTCCTAGACGTATCCAAGAATTCAAACATTATTCAAATATCTGTCCGAGACAGCAGCACCTTAAGAATCTGACTATGGCACTGCTTGATAAATCACATGCCAGAGGTCAACAGGCTCACGGCTAAACTGGGAGTTGTGTTCACTTAATATCAAATGAAGGCGTGGCTTGTAAAAACATCCAGATACCACATCACTAACTGCAAGGTTCTCAAACACAACATCAAGCAGATCAGCTTGGGTGAAGAATTACAAAGGCAGAATTGTGTTTTGGTAGTCTGTAAATGAAGAGCACTGATTCACCTTCCCCATCATCACATCCCAGCTTCCCAGTGCTGGCCCACATAAATAGCTCCAACTGAGTTTCAGGCAAGCTCAGCTGCTCATGTACTCTGTGCCCCAGCTCTCTCCTTGAGGCACTGTTCAGCTGAAATCAAGTAGGCTCATCCTAACTGATGACTACTTCAGCTCTAGCAATTATTTCAGCTCTAGCATATTGCACAACCCCAGCTTTGCCTCTCCCATTTTCATAATATAACTCTTCCTTTGCTGTGCTGCCGTGAAGACTGCCTGCCATTTCTCCTCTGATTCCCTTTTGCTGGTCTTGCAGTTTTCTGATTCTCTGCCTAATGGCATCCGTCCTCACTTTTTATCCTTGTCCAGTGATAGGAAACAGAACACAGGATCAAACAGGTGTGGTACGGTTTTTCTTGCTTCTCTTACATACTATTTGACCCAAAAGTCTTGGGTCATCCCTTTGACACTCTACAAAGCAATTTCCTCCCACCTCAGCACCACTATGTATTCTCTCAAACATTCCCACAGTCGAGAACGTAAACTATTTTGGTCACTGGAAACTGCTGGTTGAATCACTAAAACCAGCAAATTTTCACTATTTTGTATTGTTAAGTTAGCAGTTAAGGCTCCATACTATCCATAATACCCTTTCTTCTCACAAAGGGTGGACTGTGCTAGCGCTCGACTGCGTCTGACTTTAATCAGTAATTCTGCAGTAGTGCTTACGTTTCAGAGATCTCTCTTGCTGATACACAAGAAGCGGTCACAGATTTGCATAATGTATTCCATCAAGTTCAACTGGATACAATAGTGTAACAGAATACAATGTAGGGTAGTAATACGGGGATACAAAAGAGAGCCACATACCGCTCAGAGGAACAATTCCAATTATTGCGATAGCTAAAAAAAATATAATAAATAAGAGTTGTGTATGTATGTTTTCAGGTGATGGATGTACAAAGCCAGTAATAGGAGTCACGATTTCTTTATGCAATAAATACTAGGCAGCCATGTAGAATCTGAAAAAAAAAATAAAAATCTGTGTCCCACAAATGCTTTTGCATGTCAGAACAGGACATGTTTAGGGATGAAAGCAATCTTTCAGCACTGTAAGTGTATTAAACACTTATGAGGAAGGAACACAAGGATTTCCAATACTTAGTACACCAAAAAAAAACCCCAGTTTGGTGCTGCAAGATGGTTCTACCCTAACACAGGTCTTACCTAGTTATGTGGGTGACTGAGGAACCAAAGGATTTCTCTGCGTGCACCCTTTCCTTGTGACATTGCAAGGAAACCGTCTGAGCTGAAAAAGATGGTTTTCTCCTTTTGCAATCACCTGGTTCAAAGCAGCGCAGGAGACAGTTTGTCAAGTCCAGCTTCAAGTTAGCCTGATGGCAGGATAAACTCACCAGCACAACGGATTCAGCTTCCAAGCTGAAACCTGCTTATACCCAACTGCCGCGCAAGACCAGCTTTTGTTCCTCTGCAGCTGGGGTAGACGTGCCTTGTGCTACCTTCATCCATTGCTACACTATTGACTTCCAAATGTCATTATTTTCTCTCAAATGGCTTGCAGCATCACTTATATTTTCTTGTCATTGAACTTGATTTTTACTTATTGCCTTAAATAAAACTGGTTTTATTTCAAAGGCGATCAAAGTAAATCAAGAGGTAAATGATATGGTTCCTATACCGCAATACCTTACTGGATAAAAGTGTGTGCAAACTCTGGTTTTCCACGGAAAGCGCACACCTCATCTGTGAATGTGGCCAACTCTTTTAATACTCCTTATTAACTCTTAGCATCTCAGAGCTTACTGGACGTAATTCTTACTCTAGATTTTACTCCTTGCCACCCCTCAATTCACGGGTCAGGAGGAGAAAAAGGTACGGTATAATCTCCCATCTAGCACAAGCTACAGAAGCTTGCACAGCAACATCAAACTATGTAGTTCACTTGTATTTTACAGATTGACATAATCTGCAAATTCCAAAGATAGAAGATAAAAATCAATCTACCACTATTTCCGGGGTAAAACTCAGCTGCAGTTAGAAAACAGCACTTCATTTATACTCGGAATCTCTAACATTATGAATAGATTATTCATCCTAATGTATTGTTTGTTCTGTCTGGAGAAGCCACAGTGAGATACAATTCCTGTACTTTCATGGCAAGTGTTTAGAGGATGCTCAGAACTTTAAAACAGATTAACCTGTTCTGAGCTTCTGGTCTGTGTACAAACTTTGGAACAGAAGGTCATCGTTGAAATCCCTAGCTCTAAAAGAAAAGCTAGTTAATTGACTGCACACATGATCTTAAACTGTGTATACTTACTAATTTTACTTGTCATTGGATTAGTTTGGATTTGGAACATCACAGCACACAAGCCTGCAGGGAACAGTATGAGAAGCAGTGGGCAGGGCAGGACAGGGAGAAGAATAATCACTAAGTGTCTTCATGTTTGGACACACCCTTAAAAGAAAATTTTCCTTATCAAAACCTCACAAAGGATAATCCTACCTCAGAAATTATGACAAATCCCTATGACATGCCCACTCAATCCTTTCCTTTATTTCTTCCTTTAGAGAAGGAAGCTTTTGGCACCGAGTTCTCGATATTAGCTGTGCCAAAGTTTCAGTAAGAAAATGAATGACACCGATACTAAGAGGGAAAGATCTCAGGTCCCACAAGTTTTTCTTCTACTTTTGGACTTCCTGCTATTTCTCACGAAGAGGTAGAAACCGATTCCTGGGGTTCTCGGTTCCAGAGACAATCAGTGCCACGATCTCCCCTACCTATTAGGAGATTAAATTGCAGGAAGGAGTTTCTTAGCAACTGCAGTCCTGATCTGTGGTATACATAGCAAACAGTCTTAGCAGAATTTAGCTTCCACGCTCTACCAAGTGTCTATGAAGCATCTGTCATGTTGCTGAAATATGCAGATTTTTTTTCAAGAAGCTATTCCTATATCACATGCCAAATTCCTGCTTTTCAGAATAGAGGTAGTAATGCTTTACCGATACTTACCATTTCATTCTTTAACATTAGTAATGTATTCTTCCTGATCTCTCTCTTCAAAGAGCCTATACATCATAGCCAAAATTATAATTATTAGCCACAGGAAGGCAGAAATACATGGAAAATTTCAGATCAAGCTGTTGAGAAAAGGAAATACTGTAAGTTGCTACAAGACAGTATTTTAGGATGCAAAGCACCAGGCAGTTATAACAATAGATGGCACTATCACTTTTTTTTCTGTCATTAATACTTATGATCTATGTATATTTATAGGGTCAGATTTTTTCATACATAGCATTTTTTCTTGCTGCACAGAACTGCACCATCTATGATACAGGATTACCCAGAGTTTACTTCAGCATAGCTTAAAGGAAATAGACTTTATGAAATAACATTCTTTTTTTCTTGAAAGCAAATCTGTAATGAACAGTATAAACTGGAGGTGGACAGAAAATGACAGGCCATTTTCAACAGCAAAGCACGTAGAAGGCCAAAAGATGGTGAAAACATCTAGCGTTTGAATGGCATTGAACTGAAAAGGAGCTCGTCTTAAGGTAGAGCATTCACTTAAGCGATTAAGCAACCTTCCTGGCACAAGCCCAGGCTGAAGGAAGAACCACCTGACATGAAGTTGGAAGGCTGTGCCTGTCCTTATTCAAGACTTGCATTTCCTGTTCTACTGAAAGCAGCACCCTAAAGTGCATTCCTCTGTGCTTAAGTTCTAGATAGCAGTTGGCAATGCTTTGGTGAACCTATCTAAAAATATAAATCTAACAGGCACATTAAAGTAGTATGGAGGGACTGCAAGTTGCACGAGTTTTTGGGAAATAAACTACTAAGCACTAGAGAGCGCTTCCTGGTGGTAGTACAGAATGGCATGGCATAGAGTAGACCCAATATTAGTAACAGCTTTGCAGTGGGTATCATGACGCCAGGGTCAATAGTCAAAGAGACACCATTAATCTTTGATTTCAGATCACATTCGCAAAATTAATCAAGACTTCCAAACATCCCGAATCACACTTCATTTTCTATAGGTCCTTTACTAAAATGAATTGCACACTCCTCATCCCCTAAAAGACAAACACCTTGATATTCTCAGTTTTGCCTGACACTGGTTCAGGGGATCATTTCTCACATTCCACCTGCTCGTGCAATTTTTTAACAATACCTGATGTACCCTGTCGCTTTTTTTAAATACACGCCACCAGGACACACACAAGGATATACACCTGGATATTCAAGCACTTCTTTCTGTATTATTTTTAAATGTACCATGTACTTCTTCAGAACCTTAGCTCTGCCATTGTACACTTTATCTCCAGAGGCACGTCACATTTTATGAAGTAGCTGGCAAGTCTGAAAGTAGACCATAGCCACAGCACAAACATTCTTAGAAACCAATGCTGAGACATCTTAGAGTGAAAAAAAAATAGGCTGATTGCAAAATGAGTCTCCGACTGGTAGAGATACTTTGCTTTACAATTCATAGGGAAGTGCCTGTAGCTAGTCTTCCATCAGTTAAGTATCGCTGTGTAAGTAAAGCGAAGAGCCTGGATATCCTTACGCTCTCCACTGCCTTGGGATCATTCTAACTAGGTACCACCCCCCTGCGATGAGAAGCCACAGTCATTTTGCCTACGCACTAAAGCCACCCTTCTTCTCCCACTGCTCTCCCCAGTATGTAATGAAAACTACTGCCAGACTCGGCTGCTCTCACTGGAGTCCTGCCAGGCCAATCCTAAGCATAGAGGAGTCTCTAGAATGCAGGTATTTGCAAGGTAGTGTTCAGTGGACAAAAAAGAGGCACCCCTGAGCTGCTTCTAATGACAAGTCAATGAAAGGAGTTCTATCAGCAGTGACAGAGGTCAAGATGTTAAGAGGATCTCTACCGTCATTGTAGTTTTGTGATCAGTGTCATCCTGGAGCACAAGAAAGATGCGAGGGTCAGTTATTCACACAGCTGTCAAGAAAACAGCAAAAATCCTCATCTACTAAGAAACCCTTTAGCTCCATTTTGTCTAACCAGTAGACTTCAAAAGGGCTTCAGTCACTGTGCTTCAATAGTTGTACAAACCACTGTGAAGGAAGGTCAGACAGCAACTTGGAAGTGCTGCTAACAGAGAGGTATGCCAGTTAATGTTATGTGCTCTGTTTGCAATTACATGGAGAAAGGATTTAAAAGTATTTTACCCCTCTTCTGTTGAAACAGTCTGCACACTACCAGACAAGTATGGATCAAAGAAGTTCTGACTGTATCCTTTCCATTTAACCCCCTTCTTTTTCATCACCACACTCAAAACACATTCTCGAGACTCACAGCTTAAAAATTTATTTTCCTGCTCAATCAAGTCAACAGCCGTCAGTGACCTTTAACATCTCCCGCCACTTTCATTCTATAAGCTGCATTTTATTCATTCTCTGCAGTCTGCCTCTTCAAGACCTTTCCCCAATATTAGCATAATGAAGATGTCAGAAATCAAATGTTACATGACGCACGTATCTATTGCATTATCCAGTTCAGAAGAGTACTAGGAAGTCTACTCTGATTTAGTTTGATTTAGCTGAAGTTTTATCTGTCACTAAATGTTGGCAAGATTAATGAAATGTTAACTCAGTTAAGAACAAAATAACCATCCAGGACAGTTGAATGAATCTTCACCTCAAAACTACATCATCCATCGGTGTTATTCCATATCAAACCACTCACACTAAAGTAGTCACAACAGGCACAGTCTTTCCTGAAAACTACTCTGCAAATAGAAGTAGCAAGTTACCCCCATCTTGATTCTCCTTTTTCATATTACTAGGTATCAAAAGCTCTGGAAAACAGCAGCATCATGCATGTGGGCTGCAACTTTAAAGGTGCAGACTTTTTGTCTGCATTCACAACTGGGAAAAAAGCACCAGCCAGGTATCTTCACCTGTGCTAAGTATTTGTTTGAAAGTAACCTAGACAAAATACAAGAAAAAGAACTGTGAGAGTTTAGTAGCATAATTACTGATTATTGTATTTCACTGCAGAGAAGAAGTAAAAATTAATTAATTAAATAAATACAATCAAACCACAGAATCCCATAGGAAAACGCTGGTCCCTGTGACAGCAGCTCAGAATTCTGAAAAATTATCCAGGGGATGCACAGAAATACGTGGACATGCATCAGAAGAAATGTCTCAAGGTGGTTTAACAAAATAGCACATACAAACTTCAGTGTAATCTCAAAATTGTGCAAGAAGAAAAATAATCCAGATTACCTGGAATTTGAACTCAGATACAGCCAAAGGTGAACCACTGTCTACTCTTTTAAAAAGCAAAATGTAGTTATTGACTGGCAACTTTAAAAGATGGGTTACCGTAAGAGAGAGAGCAGAAGAGCAACAACAGATACCAGCCTTTCTTTTGTTTCACTGGATCATTTTGTCATAAGAACAGGCCTTCAGTGAAGGCAACCATACGTATCGCATTTACAACTTAGAACCCATTAGCAACATCATGCAGTATGCTGTAAAGGAATTATTTTAGTTCACAGCTTTCTCTGTCTCTCCCATACGCACGTGGAAAATAAATCAATGATGTACAAAAGCAATATGCACTTAAGTAACTCATAACTCACGAGTGATGCCTACAGCAAGTAACACTATTCTTGTTCTTGCATCAATTTCACTGACTCAAATCTGATTTATAGACTGCATCCTATTGGAAAGACTGTAGCAAATAGAAACACACACTGTCACGAGAAGAAAATTGCCCAAGTGCCGCACTGCTCTTTAAAACTCTGCCACAGCACTCATGCTAGAGGGGATGTATTAACTCCACCTGAGCTATGCTGCCTTCCCCCCTGAATAGGAAATGTCAAATTACTTCAAATTGTTCAGGTAAATGCCCTCAATATATAAGTATCTTTTAATGACACTATCCTATGCATTCCACAGTTTTTAGCGCATTAAAGGAGAGCCAAGAATAGATCTATAAGGAGACGACATTTTTTTGGAGATGACTTGCACTGTTGTTAACACTTAACTCAAGAATTCTTAATGTAAGGGGCCAGAGTGAGCAGTACGGTGATCTGCAGTATTAGATACTCATCTTGCTGGTGTATAGCAGGTGTATTCACCACTGCACACCTCTGATCTCAAGAGCACTCCTTTTTATACTTATAAGAAATGTCAAACTGGCAAATTCCATTTTAAACAATAGACTAAGTGCCACTCCTGAAATATTCCCTATGACACGTAGTATTGATTTCATATGTATAATACATAGATTACATAATCCTATAAGAATGTCATTGTTCCTTATCACTCAGCAATACCCACTTAGTGGAAACTGTTACTGTACTTTATAACTACAGCCTGCTAAAGGACAGATGATAATTATTTACAAAGGAAGTTGCACCCAATTTCGCTCTGCTGCTTATGGAACATTCATTGCCCATCACTCAGTAATTGTGCTAAACAAATGTTTACCTGTCTAACTTGCATTCCCTGTTTCTACAGAAGACACCACGTAGCAGCGTTACGTCTCATTAGATTGCAAAACGTTAATCCCAGAATTGACTTTAACCTACAAAAAGATGCATTCATGAAAGATTTTTGCGCTTCTGCCGTTTTCTTCCTATATTTAACTTTGCAGTTATAATTTGCGATTTACAGTAAGTTACGAATAAAAAAGCTTTCAATCAAACTCAGATGAAAAACAGCTGGAGATGAAATTCAATGGATGGCCTTGGAGCAGGCAGAGATTTAACAGGAACAGCTTCTGAGATGCAACATGTCATGCTTTTAGTTGCAATCGGTGGCGACATCTGAACCGGATTGTGTATTCCTGCAGTTGCAATAGGGACAGGACTTGCACGTACATAGGTTTAAATTTTATATACAACACACAAGCCAGAGCATATGCAGTTAAACACAATGAAGCAGTCAGAGAAGGAATAGCCTTATCAATTAAAAAAATAAACCCACAACATGTATATATATATACATCTAGTAAGTTTGAAATAGAAGACAAAAGGATAAAAGAAGAAAACAATGCTGTATCATTTTATGTTACATCTGTATTTTTCCCTTTCTCTGGAGGACTGAGATGCTTTGTGCTATTTTAGTGCCCAGACTATCATCTTCCAAAAGCACTTGAACAGACACTGAAGGACAAAGGTATCATTCTGAAGAGCATGCCTGTTTGCAGTGAGGTAGCCCTGAGATCTTTATTCAGTTGATTCAGTGTCTCTTCAGACCGGACGAATGATAAGTAGTACATCTGTCAGCAACTTTGCAACTTTATCTTCATTGAATATTCCTATGGCAAAGCAAGGAGATCAACAGGGGAACCCATCAATGGCCTGTATCCTTGCCACCAAGGGTGCAACCAGAACAGGATACACTATTTCATAAGCTACAAAATCTCTCACACCCACCCAAATATACGTGCTGAAATCTGCTTTAGCTTCCTAAACTTTGCCTTTGAAAGAAAATTGGATTCTGATATCCAACTGTTTTATTGTTTAGATGACCCGGACTGTGTTTTTAAGCACGTTTGCTCTGATGGGCTATGAACTGCCTTCTTTGGGGAAAAAGAATTATGCAGAGCATTAAGACTGATTAGAAGGTGCCTCCTTTCATTTCTGAGCAATGTCAAGAAAATTTTGTCAAAAAGATCAAAGGAAAAGGGAAGGCAATTAGCAGATTGGCGCTTATCCCCTTTCAAAAGAAACAGTTTTGCAGCTTTTGCTGATAAGAACAAACTACCACCATATTTTAAGGGGCTCTTAGCGAACTATCATAAATCACAGGGGCATCAGTTTCAGGCTTGTAAAAGATGTCTTCTTTTTTAAAAATCTCAACTGGAGAGAAATGTTTGCCCGTTATGGGGAGGGAAGAAATTCTAATTAATAGTTAAAGGGAAAAAAAAAAAAGAAAAACCATAAAAGAAAAGACAGTGCCAACTGTATAGAGCAAAAGTTTGGAAAGCTGGCAGTTAAAAAAAGGACACTAAGTATTAACTGCTGCTTTTCAGCGAAGCCCCAGAAAACAATGAACCCTACACCCAGTAGAATTTCCCTTGCAGTACAGATACATTTCATATTAAAGGTCCTAATTCTGCCTGAAGGTACAAAAGACTGAGTCAGACAGGAAGAGCTTACCTGATTTTACCAGTTCTATAAAGCAGCAAAAGCCCTCCTGTCATCATTTTAAAAGCAAGGAGGCTGCAAAGACATGCATTGACTAAACACAGGTATGACAGAATGATAAACCAGGAACAGATGCACAACCAGAAACATTCAGTGTAAAATGTTGCTTGAAACATCAAACACCAAATTGTTTGTAAAGAAAACCAAACCACTATTGGGTACCCTGTAAAGGAAGTTTTATGTGGATGCGTGAACTAGCATGTAATTAGGAATAGGTCGTTAGTGCAATTGCTTGTTGTTATTTCTCCTCAGCACTCTTATAAGAACAGTGATACCACGGCAAGGAGGTACTCTTGGGTGACTTTGGGTTTATCTTCAAAGGATTCAAGAATGTCTTCAGCCAAGCTAAAATACAGCTGATTCATTACGACAAAACGTACATCTGAAGCAGAAATGCAAATACCCTTTAGTAGCTAAACAGCTTACCTCAAAGTATATGCAAGGAAATTAAGTCCCTAATGATCCTATTGAGGTTTGTCTCCAAAAGGGGACTTGGGGATATACTGGATCAGAGCATAATAAGAAAAGAGGTGAAATTGCTGCAGTTCCATTATACAAGACCGGAAAAGGCAACATGGAGGACAGACGAGGCTGGCATTCTGTAATCTCATACACTGAAAAATAGCACATATTATAGAAGATTGTTCTGGCTTTCAGTTAAACACAGAACTGCACTTTGAAATAGAAAAAACAGATAACAGCATTATGATGCTGTTTTGTCCAAGGATTCTCAAATAACAAAACACAACACAAACAACACCAAAACAAACACCACCAAAACTGAACAAAAACACACCCAGAAAACCCAAACAAAGAGAAAATCCACATTGTTTCAGTCAAATTGCTATTTTATCTATCAAGTCGCTATTCAGGGAACAGTACATCCTTATTTATTTGTACAGACTTTCAAGGTACCAAGAGGAAATGCAGCTTTTCAGTCAGGTCTCCATGTTGCAGGGAACAGCAGCACACGTGTGACTTGACAAAAGGTGCGGCTGCACGCAGAAGGATCACAGATTTAACAGTCTGTCCTCAGGTATCTGCATATTGAGAAGAGCAGCATCAATACCAAACCATTTTGGCTCATACATGACAGACTGCTGTGGGACAGACGAGGTGCAAGTACATTTTTGTACAATGATTAAGGGAGCACTTGTTAGAATGGAGAAGGAAAAAAAAAAAAAAGGACATGTAATTTGATGTCCTCATCTTAGGAATGGCCACTACCCTTTGCAGCAACAGAGTTAGGCCCAAGGGTGGGAAGTGGCCCACTCATTGATCTGAGGAGACTGACTCGGTCTACTGAAGTTTACTCCATCCTGACACAGTGGCTTTAAAAACCATAGCCTGACCCATCCTTTTGAGGGGGTGTTCTCATCCTGCTCCTAAGCTATCACAGTTCTGTCCAAAAAAAAAAAAAAAAAAAAAAAAAAA
>JANIJG010008000.1:9088-37860 GCA_024611175.1 Megaceryle torquata | reverse complement strand
TCCTCCTCCGCTCCCAAAACAACACAAGTTCCTCCAAAAAAAAAAAAAAAAAAAAAAAAAAAAAAATCTGACTTACAGGTTGCCAAACAAGCTCTTTCATTTTAGGGGCGCAATACATCTTGTCACCATGTAATGTGTTTCCAGCGGTGTTTCTCTCCTCTGGAATCCACAATAACTAAGGAAAGCGTACAGGGACAAAAATCAAGGACTGATCCAGCTTGACACTACAAACTCCAAACACAAGCACATTACCTCGTAGCACTGACAGCAAACAGGTGACATTCTGAGGAGTTTGGTCATTGAATACAATATTTGTATCACGTTGAATACAAGTAACTCCTTCACCAAACAGTAACAACCTCAACCACAGCAGTACTGCTAACCTTCGTGAACAACAGTAGCATCATATTGTCTTGAAGTATTAATAATAGCATAGCTGAAATGGCACCTAGCATTTCCAGTTTAGGGAGAAGATCTACAAGGTTTCCAACTCTTCATTCAAGTGGGTTTCTCAATGATCATCACTGCTACTTGGACAGGTTTGTTATGGATGCTTGTGAGGAGATGTTTCATCTGAAGCTGGTTTTGGCTGTTCTAACAAGAGTCAGGAAGTAAATGTTTTCTCCTGCTCCACACACACTAAAGGAAAAGCCACAGAATTATTGTCAAGAAGCCCCCACCAGATCTGCTTCACTCTAACTTAAAGCCCCTATCAGATAGAAGTCTCCAGACACCTATTCTGCTTCCCTACCCCAATCCACATCATTAGAAGCAACAGTAAATAAAAAGATGACATTATGGCTGATTTGCAAGTTTTCTTGAAGATTTTCAGCTATTCCACTCAGCAGCAACTGAAGATATAAAGACAATGCAGGAGGGCTGATTCGAGGCTGAAGGCCATCCCAAATGACTGATCAGGCTGAGGAAGTCTCATGTTTTGACATTTGACACTAAACTACAGTCACAGAACCATTAAAGACAAAATATTTTCAGCTTTTGGGCTTGCAATCACTGCTACTTGGAAAGAATAATATTCAGATTTCTTCTGCTTGTTTCTGCCCTTTGAAGATGTTAAGCCTCCTCCCCAGAAAGTAAACTACTCCATCCGAAAAAGGGTAGGCAGTACCTGAATGAAGATGTATCAGCAACAAGCTTTAAACTCACCACAGCATTCAGGCTGAGAATTTTAAAGAACAATAGACAGGTAGTTCAAGAGAGACATGGAAAAGTCCACATATATAAAAGCAGCTTAGAGACCATTCCCACCATAAGCACCAAGTAAGCCCAGGTTTTGTACTGGGCTATCCTAGAGGAAGTGTATTTAACATAGGAAATCCAACAATAAGTATATTTCTGGACAACTGGCCAATATGCAGACATTAATCCACTTTCAGTTCAAGTGTTATCTGCTAGTTACAAGTGAATTTAGAACAACATTGGCTTTGAAGGCCCTCCCTGGGACAACTGCCTAGATATGAAAGCTCAAATAGGCAATAAAAAATTTAGTATCCCACTTATATCGTAGGGCCTGCACACCTACAGGATCCATATAATTTGCATCTGTTGCTGATAGTGGTCTTTTCAGTTTAGGTATCTAGTTTAAGGATCGGTAGACAATTAACAATTGATAACCAGCTCAAATAGCTCACTTGATATCTCTGTCTCTGAGGCATACTCCCACACTGTCAGTGTCTCAGTTCACTCTCTCAGCTACACCAAACAATACCTCTAAATCAAAATAGAGGCAGCTGCACTAACAACATCAATAAGAAAAAGGCTTCGGTACTGACTTAAAACAGTAAAATAAATGTGAAAAAAACCCCAGCATTTATCAGCTACATATCCTTTAACACTGAAATCTTATGACATGCCCTTAGAAGCAAATTCTTAGAAGTAGGTAATAGCGTTCCATAATGCTTGTGAATTGCTGCTCAAGTGGATTTTAATAATTGAGAATGGAAAATTTTATCATTGTGCACTAGATTCTTGTCAGGATGAAATGCTGTGGAGCTGAAATTTGTTTTAGTTTGGCACTTTATTCTCATTTCAGTATGATAAGAGGGAGTTCTGGCCCTTTGGATTATTCTAATTAAATTATTTAAAATATCTAATAGGCTTTTTAATTTTTCAAGGGCAATATACAAGGTAAGAAGCAACCTGGTAAAAAACAAAAGGACAGACTGGTTGCTACATAAATTAGATTGGGCACAAATCAAAAGGCAGTATGTGCATCCATCACAGGGTCACAGTCCAGGAAATGGTCGATTGCACTGTATGCCAAGTGGCTCGGAGGTCACTGCAGCTGCTACATATACCTCTTCCTTCCTACTCGCTAGAATTGGTGTTCCTTGGTCATTGAAACAACACAGATAACGTCTGGGTAACCACAAGGGCAGGTTTCCAGAGAAGAAGTTGAAAAATCAGCTCTCCCAATTGTGAATGGCAAAGTTCATGAATAGTCCCCTGCTGTATAATTTGTTCTTCTTCATCCTCCATCATTTTAACTTGTTTAATACACGTTTCCAAGTCTAGCTTTAACATCTTTCTGGAGTTTTGTCAATTCCTATACCAGAATTCTTCCCTGGAAGTGTCAAATTACTGGTTTTTGTCCCTGGACCCAGCTCTGCCAGTTGAAAAAAAAAACCCAAAAGACTTACACCTGAACTATGTGGTAGAACCAGAAGCTGGTTGCAACACAAATAATAAAATTAAAATGCAATTGACATTAGTGTCTGTGATCATGAAGAATATATATTAAAAAAAAAAAACCAAACCAAAACAACCTGGTCCAATTTAAAACATATATGCATTCTGCATCTCCCCTCTCTTTTCCCTTCTGCAAGCCATGTGCATTTTCCTATGAATCTTTCTATTTCACAAGGCAAGAATTATCCCTTTTAGGAAAGAAATTTAAAGAAAGAAATGCTTGGATTAGCCAGGCCTTACTGACCTTCCTTCATGAATAAACAATGAATTTTTCCAGAACTGTGAGAGAAATTCTTTATATACAATGAATGCATTTCTTTGTTGTTGGACAAAAAAAAAAATCCAGTGCAGTATCAAAGCACTTTGTTCTACGCAACTTTCACTTAGCACACTTTTTACATCTTGATCTTCTGGAGGAAGGAATTAACCTTCTCCAGCAAAGGACTCTAAAAACTCATCACATCCAAGTGTCAAAAATTACACTGAAATAGACTCCATGTAGCAAATTTGCTCTGCTGAAGCTCTTGACACTGGGGTGGATCTCATAAAAATGGGAATACATTAACTTATTTTTCCCTTCTTAGTTTTAGGGCTTTAAAAGAAAACTCAGATTCTTGCTGGTTCCCTCCCCCATCACTCGCCTGCCTTATTGAATGAAAGTGGGGAGGCATTAGAACTACAATAATTCCAGTCAGTCAGATGGTTTAAAAAGAAATCGCCCTTCTCTTCTGGAGGCTAATATTTTTCATTATTGTGCTCCTTTTCTGCTTTCAAAATATTTTTAGGCAGTAATAGATTTCCACTTCACTATCTCTTTGAACACCTATAGAACTGTCACAATGCAGTACAATAAGCACCTCAAATGAAGTATGTTAATCCCAAAAAAGTCTTCACAAACCAAATTATATTTATGGTTTAGGACGCGGGATGAGAAGAAAAGCAAAATATAGTAGAAAGAAAACACATTAGCGTTGGGGCTGCTTCTATCAATAATGTGTTTTAAGATATTTCCTAATAGAAGTGAAGTTGATCATTAACTCTTTTTTTCCAGAATCTTCAGATTCAGTCGCTGACCGAATATTAGAGCAAACAAAAGGTCAAGTCCTAATTATAAAAACAACAAAGCCAAACCAACCAAACAAAGCCTATATATGTATATACGGTGGCAGATCAAATACTGCAAGGCTGTAAATTTTTTTTTAAGGTATCAATTAGTAAGCAAATTTGTGTGCTTGTGTCTATGGTTGCTTGTTTTCAAATGTGTGATGCCAAGAGGATTATCCTTTCACTTACAGAATTATAAACCACCCGGCTTAATTACCTTCTTAGGTATTTTTTGAAACTAGGTACCACTTTCTACGCTATGCACTTTCATCTCTAATATTATGTGCTTATAGACAGATATGCACTTGCATATAGAATATTACTTACATAGCCTCTTCTCAATGATAGTAATTTTCCTGTCCAAGGAGAAGAAGTTTTAAAAAATACAAGGGGTTATATTTTTAACTACAGAGTGAACTCCTATTCCCAGCACCCTCAATTCCAGTTGAGTTAGACTGGAACAGACTGGACTTCAGAAATGTAGCCACTGCCTAATAACACTAATGTTAACGCATGTTTTCTGTGGAGTCCTGACAGCATAGCCAGTTCTTTGACTCTTCTTTGTTATTTGCTTCTTCTGCTGCCCGAAAAGATAATGTACACGTAACGCAAAGACATCGCTTGTTATTTGCATTACTTGTCTAATAGCAAGAAAACCTGAGAGGATGCCACTTTTTTCTACTTTCACAGGCTACATAACTTCCAGCTGGATACTCTAAGGATTGAGAGGTATGGAAATGTAGTATTTCCACAGGAGGGTATAGCAGTGTTAGCTCTGCAATTAAAGCATTTTTTAAGAGACAGAAAGAGCTGCATCTGCTATTACTACAATGAGAGCATTAATAAGAGGCAAGCCTATGAAATATACCACAGAAAAAAAATAATACCCAAAATGGTATTAAAAAATAACCAGGAAATTTTAGAGAAGTTTACATTGATAAAGTGTTCTGTATACTTAGAAACTTCATCATACTGCCTCCAACCTCTAAGTCTTGTAAATGTAAGTTGTTAGCTTATTCCTCAAATAAATTTTCCTGTTTGAATTTAAGAGATAAACCAGACCTTTGCTTTTCTAAGACTAGAGTAATTACGTATAATTTGCTATCATATGCATTTTCAAACACCTTCCAGAACCAAAATAATAATGCTTCATTAAGATACATAACCACAGTGGTGAAGAGATGTTTCCAACTATTTTAGGGTTCAAATTTTACTTATTTAAAAAGTAATACTGCCTGTTTAATTACAGGGAAAACAATTTCTATTTAATTGTTACCTTCTGACTTCACACATCCTTAATACCACATAACTGTGATTCATGCGTATATTATCTGTATCCACACTAATGATTGACATTGCATTTAATTATTTCTGCAATTTTGACCTATCCTGAGTACCTGTTATTGGACTATGGCAAAATTTATAATTAGAAACAAAAATATTGTAGAAAGGCAGCCCAGAGGCTGGATGGGCTAGGCCAAGAGATGCTTGGAATCACAGAATAGTTTGGGTTGGAAGGGGCCTTAAAGATCATGAAGTCCAACCCCTAGTGCAAGGGACACCTTGCACTAGATCAGGTTGCTCAAAGCACTTCCAGTGATGGGGCATCTGCACCACCTTCAGCGTAAAAAGGTTTTTTCCTTTTATCCAACCTAAACCTACCCAATTTCGGTTTAAAACCATTACCCTTTTGCCATCGCTACATGCCCTTGTAAAAAGTCTTTCCCTGCCTTTTTTGTAAGTCTTCTTTACATACTGTAAAGCACCAATAATGTCCTTTGATAGTCTGCCTTAAACTCCACCTACTATTATTTACACTATTACTTAACACTTCCCCCCATTCCCACAGCCAGTCTCTATATGCACTGGAAGCACTGGTATACACTCCCGAGGGAGGAAGGAAGAAGGAAGGATCCTATCTGTATGCAAACATGACTTTGTGCATTTTAAATCTTTATTGTAAATTAACAAATGTAACTATAGATGTCAAAAACTAATGCAAACTCTTTCTCTCACTAATCCACCATACTCTATTTTGAGCCTAGCAGCAGTATTTTCAGCATTTCTGATGTATAAACATCACATGTTATGCTGCCTAGTGAGTTACACCGACTGCAGAAAGACTATAGTTTTGATGTAGGCAGAAATAGAATCGCTGGATAGAAGTGCTGTATAGTCAGAAGTGATTTAATGGGGGGGGGGTGTGTGTGTGTGTGTGTGTGTGAATATTTCTAATAAATTATTGTATTCTTTCTTATTTTCAAAATACCACCACATTCCTGTTACTGAGCTTTGGAAGGGTCTATTTCATTATTTTTGAAAAGACTTTAAGACAACAGGTATTCTAAAATATTTTTAACAGTTTCTGGAATACTATTAATATAGACAAGCTTGTCTACACATCATAATTCCCTGGAAGAAAACAAAACTAAACAAAATGCTGCTGTGAGACCTTGAGAGGACTGACCTACAGTCTGCTGCAATGCTGTCAGCAATCGTGCTACTCAAGCTGTTCAAATTAGGCTCTTCCTGCTGTGACAGCAGTTCCAGGGTGCATGCATGACTAGACTTTCAGAATTAATGTTTCTGGGTTTTTAATGTGGACCATTTGGAAACAGCTAGGACTTAAGAATTCAGTATGCATCATTTTTTCACTATCCTACACATGACCAGTTGCGCCTGGTGCAAGAATGCACCTATCTCTATAGTCCTCTATTAACTTGACTAACACTTTTTACAATAACAAGGTAATATTAAGGAAACTTTCTGAACCTTACATTAAGGTGAATAGCTCAGAACCTGACCAACTCACCTGAGAGGAAAACACAAAGCATCTTTTAATAATCCCATCCAGTATTACATGGCAATTTCTCACCTGTGATATTTAACGTATTCCATCTAATCAGTAATAAAATACAATACCTTGGATAGGGCCCTGACTGACTGCAATGAAGACAAATTGTGAAATGGTAACATCTACACAGGCTGGCTTTGTAGGACCATAATGTAACATTTTGTAGTTGCATCCCAGAGCTGGAACAAAACTCTGAGAGAAAAAAATTCTGACCTGAATAGGACACAACAGGAACTGAAGCCTAATTCACCCTAACAGTTGGATAAGCAACTCTGAGACCAGTAGATAGCAGGGCTATGATTCAACTAGGCATCCTAAAGCTATTTTGGGAGTTCCCACCCAACTTCCACATTTCCCTGTAGAAAAGTACACACCTCTTCTGGGTCTTGTACCAAATGACAGTCCTACATGAATGACTTCAATATCCTAGTCAATCTCAATTTGTAATAAATACCAGTTTTTAAGCACTCAATCACACTATTGATATATCTCCCAATATTCTCTCTCTCTCTCTTTTTTTTTTTTTTTTTTTTTTTTAAATGAACAGGGCTTTTATTGTATTCCTCTTTACACCCTCTCCTGGTAGTTTCTAGACTGTGTAGCAGCATGATCCAATTGCAAGGACGGCCTGTGCTTCTTTTGCCTCTGCAATAACCTTCTCCTTCAAACAATGTTGCCCAAACTTCTATACATTTGTTAAAACATCCTTGCACTAAACCTTTCTTCCCAAAACTGAAGTTCTGGCAGTCAAACCTGAAACCTGCTGTTTGATTTGGCATAAGGATGATGTGACTAGTACAGTATTACATGAGTTAGTTTTGCGCTTAAAAGCTTAAGTGTAAATGCAGACAGAAACTCTTCAGTCATCCTAACAGTCATGCTCCTGCTGATGCAATCAACTGGATCTGTGATTTTCAGCAGGATGCTTGCTCAAATGAAAGCAAACATATGTCTACCCTTTTAACTGCAGTCATTTTTGTAAGTGAAACCAAGTTAAGTCTGTCACCATGAACTGACTTCTGGTTGGAGACTGTCAGGTTCCCCAAAACTGAGTATGCTGGACTACTGTGACTGTAGAAATAAAGAAAATGACACTTCTACACGCTAATTTATCAAGTTAGAAATATCGATATTTTGGATGAATGCACAGAAATGTATATATTGATCAATAAAAAAACCCAAGTCTAGTATCAGATCAAACACACATAACTGTCGTAAACAAAATCATGAGTTGAACCTTGGATTTTGACTTACAGGTTAATGACTGTCAAGTGTACAATGGGTTACTTATTAAAACGTGATCTTATATCTCAGCATATAATTTCTATTCATTGATAGCTACACACTAACATAAGTGGAAGTGAAAACATCCCAAATTTGCCCAGTACAAAAGAAAAGTACCCAACAGAAAACTAGCAAGTTGAAACTCCTCTAGTTTTGCCATGAATAATCATCTTTAGAGAATAATCTTCCTACTTTCTTCTAACCCCCAAAAGGGTTCTCAAGGAACTCTGAACAGGTTTTCAAGGGGGGGGGAGGTATGCTTACAATGAAGTCCACCATAAGGAAGAAAAATGCCTTGGTATAGCTCACCTGTCTGAAGTACTGCATCACTAAAACCTATACCTTCATATCCTCTAGTTCTTTTTGATGTTGATTGGTTTTGGTTTGGTTTTTATTGGTTGTTTGTGTTTAGTTTTTGTTGTTGTCCTGGGTTTTGTTTTGGGTGTTTCTTTTGTTTGTTTTGTTGTGGGGTTTTTTTTGTCTGTGTGTGTTTTGGTTTGGTTTTTTTTTCCCCACTGATAACATAAATTCACTCTAATGAAGCTAAGTAACCAGGTTGTCCTGTGAAAGAAAACTGCAGACAAACCTACGCTCCCCATTATGAAGAGGCCACCTTTGATCTCCTGAGGCCAGGAGTGCATTCACAGCAGCAGTGAATTCACACTACTTCTATATGTGTAAAAAACACCTCTGGAGTCTTGTCATGGTTGCTCCAGTGGATCTGCAATGTCAGGGATCTGGCAATACTACAGAAGATCATGCAGGCAGGCCCTCCGTAGACAACTTGCCTTGGGCTAGCAGCATGCCCTAAGTCAGTTCTGGCAGCTCAGGTGAATGCATTAACTCACTAAGCTGCAGTTTATATGCCCTTCAGTCCTGCGATGATGCTTTCTGCTCTATACAGACAGAAGACTACATGACAAATCCCCTTTGTTCACATGTAAAGAAATTGTTTTATTTTTCAACTCTGTGTTCCCCTCCTGCCCCCCACCTTGTACCTCTAGAATCAGCCTTGCCCTAGTGTATCTTTCATACACTCAGATGGTGACAGATGAGGCCTAGCTTCACTCAGCGATATTCTGGCACTCAGTAGTTTTAAAAACAGCTTGGGGTCCCAGGAAGGGTCACCACTGTTTTAAAAACAGCCTCTGAGCACATTCACAGGCAGTAAAAAACCTAAATCAGATGCCTTTCACAAACAAGGAGAGCTAGAAATTCTCTTTCATTCTGGCTTAATTTCTTAGATAATTCTGCCTTTTCCTTTTATATTTTTTCCAAACACAATACCTAGAAGGGGTATTTTGCAAAAGCTTGGGACTCACAGGAGCACATTAGCACCTTCCTAGCCACTGCGGGCCTTCAGTAAAGAGTACATCCCTTGACAGACTTTGTTCATGTGTACTAAAAGGAAACGGAGACAAAGAAATTGCTCATATGACATAAAACGGTACTTTCTGTTTGCACAGGAACGTGACACAAAGCAAGAGGTATGTTATTCAGCAAATCAAACATTTAAGTACAGCTTATTCTGCTAGATGTGCTTGTCCTGCTCATCAGACCAATACAATTTTTTTTTTTTAATCTTTGTAGGACCACATTAAAAGCAAAACAAAACAAAAATCCTCAGCAGTTACAGGTTTAACAGCAAAACAGTGCAAGCCAAGAGCACTTTCATCCACGTTATATTGAAAGGTGATCTGTACATCACTAATTTACTTCTTTGCAGGTCACAGGGGATTGAAATGCCTGATTCCACCATCTGTATACAGTATCTTACTCATATTGGTGATAGCTTAGTCCATATATCATGTCATTTCAGTTATAAACAACCACCCAGCATCCCAGAGAGTTTACACTGCCTCATTGTGCCAGGTCGAGTCTCACTGAGAAATACACCTGTACAGGAATAACCCCACAAAGACAAACTTTTGCCTTCGTTTATATGAACATAAATCTGTCAGACTGGATTCTCAACTTCTGGGAAATCCTTGTGTCTGCACAAACTCACAGCTCTTCAGGACTTGTTCCTGTTATGACACACCTGGTTACCAGGTGTTAGACAAAGGACCATAGATCAGTTAGACAACTTCAGGCCAAACCCAGAATCCATAAACCTGGGAGAAAGTCTTCATATGTATATCTGTGCAGAAGTTAACATGACACACAATGGGTCTGCAAGATAACCAGGTCAGACTATCAATTGCTTTGTAGAGATGAATGCAAAAGCAGCAGGAGCACAGAAAATGTCCAACTCACTAATTTTAGGGGAATACCAAAATTTTTAGCAATGGGAGCAGAAGTAACATCAATGTTTTATTGCCGGTACCTACTTTTTAATCCAACAATTCAAAATAGCACTATCTCAAAAACTCACAGAACTAGACCTGAAAAGGGAAAGCCATGCAACACAGAGCTGAAATACAGGTGAAGAATTAAATGTGAGAGACGAGAGAACATCCCCCTAGGGACTTATTCAGCCGTAGAGTGGCAACACCCATGAAAATACAGTTTATGAGTAGTCAACAGTTTGAAACTATACTTTCATTTACTTACTTCCAACAGTGGAAAATCCTAGGTAGGGCAAGGTAACTGAGCTGTTCAGGCATTTGTATTAAAAACCAGCTTCCTAAAATGCTGTAATTACTTCTTATAATAGTTATAGTTAGAGCATTAGAAGCCTTACTGAACTAAATGGAGATCACTTTTCTTTACTACTTCTTTCCTCTTCCACTTACCTAACCTCAGTGTTAAGGACTCATCTTAGTTATTGCTTTAACCACGGATACCAGACTCAACTTCAGACTTCTCAGAAGCAGCCCTTGAAAGAGACAGCAGCCGGAAGACATTGCTGTTCTCTCTTGTATTGGTCCACTAGCCAGTGTGGCAGCAGAGGAAATAACGGGCTCTCACATGAGACATGTAGAGATTTTGGAAGGAGGCAGGATTATTCTGGTGGCAATTCTGAACACGCAGAGAATGTGCTCAGCATTGCAAAGGCAAGGTCCTCTTGTTATCTCTTGTTATTCTAAGTCACGTTTTATTGACGTTTAAATAGAAGAGACAGAAGCACCATCAGTCTGGGGTCTGTGTGAGAGTGAATTGCTTCCTTTAACAAATGTGCAAGATCAGCTCTTTGAACTTCCCAAATTTGCTCTATGTAACAGAGCGGTCTACTACGTAAGAAGCGATGTGAGCGCAAAATCATGAAACCAGGTACCATAGCAGCAGTACCACAATATTCCTTATACAGACAACTGCACTGATGAAAACTAAACAATAGTTTTCAATATTTACAAGCAGCCTGGCTAAATAGTGCTTTCTGGGGTTTTCCTAATCATAACAGTAAAACCTATTATTTCCTATGGACATTTCACCTTCCCCTTACTAATATATTAAACAGAATGTTTTCATACTTAGTACTACTGCATTCACCATCAAATAGATTTGGAAGAACCAGTAAAAAACAGCTGTATAGCCAAAGCTGCAAAAGGTGCATTTGGAAAATAAGAAATCTGACTAAACCCTGACTTTAGAAGAAATGTTTAGAGCATTCTCTTGAAAGTAAGAAATCTGTATAGACTCAGACTTTTGAGGAAAGGTTGAGGGCATCCTAGGAGGGCATGCTTGTGAATTGCATTAAAAACCAGTCTATTCCCTATTACGTTGTTATGTAAGCTATTGGGATGCTGTCCCAGATCAGAGCAGCAAGTATCTAACTAATACCATGGCAAGGGATTACATTTTTATACAATGGATTTTGTTATTTCATAGCTTTATTACTTACCAATCTCATAGCCACATCTTTAAGGCCTCCATGATAGGAAAAAACCTTTAAAGGCCCCTTCCAAGCTATTCTGAGACTATGAAATATCCCTAAACATAGTTACGTTGATAAATGTACCGAGTCGCATTCTTTACTAAGTAACCTTTCAGTGAACAGGCTTAAACACCACATACTCATTCTGTACAGCCATAGGTAGGCTGAATTCGAGGGTTCTCAAAGTCCTGCTTGGGAGAAGCAGCACTGTGTAAATGGAAAGTGGGCTTTTAACAGCTCATATGACTGGTTAATGAGTGACATTACAATAAGTCTGTTGTTTATAAAACCTTGAAAAGTGTAACTTCCTGATATCTAATAGAGAGTGCACAGTGTTTAATGGCATAGTGAAATCAGAGACAAGGAAGAGATACAACAAAAGGTTTTTAAGCTAATATAAAAAAAAGTTCTATTAAAAGAGAAAAATATAAAATAACATGTAGTAGGCAGGGGTTTAGATTTCAAGTGCACAGTGGATTCTTAGATTCTTATGATTATTCTCTAGTGGCCTAAACAATACATGCAATTTATATTAACAGGAAGAACAGTTAAAACTCTTGCTGTATGTTAACAAAAGAGAAAGCTTACAGAGCTCCACAGACAAAAGCAACTCGGGAGTTACTTGCATTGCCCTGACATCAGCCCTCTTCATCAAAACAGCAGTTTCATTTGTTCATGTGATAAGTATAAACACAAAAGTGTTTCTCTGTAAATATAACTGAAAAAAGGGCTTTGCAAGGATTAAAATACAAAACATTTTAAAAAGGTGAAACAAGGCTGTATCTTGATTTTTAACTAAATTTGAACTAGATTTTCCACACAGTACTTTAAAGCTTATATGTAGTCAACAAAATGAACAGCAAGGTTTTCCATACATCCCATCTGTCTTGGGATGCATCTTAACTGTGCAGCTGCTTGATCACTGCTCTTGACAAACTTTGCAGGTCTGCTCTCCTCAATGTTCAGCTGTATCCTCTAGAATGGCCTCCCTGTTCCTGTGCCTTGATCTTCTTTCAGCAGGGAGTGGGGTGTTAAGCTTCTGGGCCTGTCCCAAGGTACATGTGGATGCAGACAGAGCATGCCCCTACAGTCAGACTGCATCTATACAGTCCCAGGTTTCCTTGCTGTCACAGTATCTGCTTAGAAACTCAGGATTTTGTCCTTTAAAGATTAACAGGCCAAACTATATAGCTGGACACTGAGGTAGTTTAACTAGAAGTTCCTCGTCCTACTACTATTTTAATTATGCATAGTGGCGAAGTCACACTTCCCTACACTAATGCATCAATTTAGTACAGCTATGTCAAAGAGTCAGATCTTAAAGCATTAAAGCATAACTAATTTGGTCCTGCAATGTCACAGTTCACAAATCATTAACAGAGTCACAGAATGGCTGAGGTTAGAAGGGAGCACTGGAAGTTATGCTCTGACACCTCTTGAAGGTACTCTGGTGCCATCCCAGGCTGGCTCAAAGATCTCACACTGACATAGTAGACTCCACAGCCTCTTTGGCCAACCTGTGCCAGGCTTGGTCACCCTCACAGTTAAAAGGAATTGCCCGCTGTTCAGAAGGAACCTTCTGTGTTTCAGTTTGTGGCCGTTGCCTCTGGTCCTGGCACCGGGCACCACAGAAAAGAGCCTGTTTCAACAGAGAAAGTCTGAGATATAACTTTATAACAAAGTTTCTTTGCAGCAAAAGAACTTCTAAAACTCTGGAGTTTTAGTTTTGGTCACCTTATATTTTAAACAAATAAATGTCATTTTGTAGTCAATATGAAATAGTTGCATATCTGGACCATCTTCTGATGTTTAAAGCAGATATTGAGCAGGTCAATTCAAGAAAGTTTACAGATTTTGATTGTCTAGGGATCTCTTTGATGTTGCATGCTGACACTATTCAATTCACAGATGATGATACAATCTCTACTTTCAAACAGAACCCTTTGCATTTGTCTCCTCAATAGCTTTTCTGAATGACACTGCAAAGTTGATGGCACTCTTTCCCAAGCCTACTATAAGGAGAACATTTAAAATGAGGAGTTATCTTTTCTGCCTCAAAAATGGGTGGATAAAATTTAAGGAAGAAATAAGTTTATTCCAAAGGCTCCAAGTTGAGACAGCAAAAGATCAAGTAATCTGAATGAGGTCTCAAAAATTTAGCAAAAGAAGAAACTGGAACTCTATCTCCCGAGTTCTGACCTGGCCCTTTTTGAACCTAAGATATGAATTTATTGATTTTACCAACCATTTACAAACATAAAGGTAATGTACACAGAAGTACACTGAGTTAGCAATGCAGATAATGCACAAAATGTGGCTTCTGTCAGAAATACATTAAGACTGGTCTAAGTTATGATTGCATTGCAGTAACACTTTTTCTCTTTTTTTGAGAGGGAAAGGTAGCAAGTAAATACAATTCTTACGTGAAATACTTTCAAAAATATACTTCTGGAGCAGTTCCTAAAGTTATTTCACAGTTCTGCAGTGAAGCAAACCACAAAGCATATATATAAAGCAGTAAGGCTAATTTAGCATTGTGAATAAGGTATGCAAGACATAGGATTTCAGTTTCACTTGAAAAATCCTGACATGGATCATATACTTGTCTTACAAAAGACTGCAATGACTAAGCAAATGGCAGCATGATGGGAAGACAGTCTCTGCTACAGCTAGCCTGATTTATCATGTTACTCTAATTACCTTGACTTACTCATTGTTAGGATCACTTTTCTGTTGTGGAAACTTCAGGGAGCCTCAAGCTTGGCAGACTTTAATAGGCGAGTACTAACTCAATACATAATTAAACTTCCAAGTCCAATGCTTTTTAAAAATGTTTGTAGCAAATCACACCAGTGGATATACACTGTGAATACGTAATGCTAGGGATTTTCACTCATATTAATTTCTCATGAATCAAACCACTTTGCCTTACAGAACTTCTGTTGAATTCCTGCAAACCATCATTTTCAAACTTCTCCTAAGTCAGTTAAGAGTAAAAATTTTTCAGACTGAATTCTACAGTAATCCCAGTAGCTAACATCCTTGTTCCTTGACTTCCTCGTAGCCCAATAATTTCAAGATTGTATTCATCCATTGTTTTACTCCTGCTTATGGAGCCACATTCACTCAGCTCTTCTATGCTCTTGTGGCAAGGCAAAGCAGCCTTTTACCTGACTTCCCGTCCTGATTAAGGTGGAACTGTAACAACTTTGATTCATGAGAATGAAGACAGGTAAGAGATAATGGGTTGATTTGTCCTGATCTTATCACGGTTGTCATCAGTTACACCTCTGAAGCTCCACTTGATGTAAAATGCTGTTAGGGATATCACATTGCCTAAGATGATTTAAAGTGCCCTCTCCCCCAGTATTTTGCTCTGCAATGTTTTTATTATATATGTACGTTCAACACACAGCATTTTTTTAAACATGTGCAGTTATTAACAGATAAGATATGACTTAATGATGATTCATACTCATCCCATGATAAGGCTTAGCAAGCATGTGAGCTTCATTTAGCATTTAAAACATTCAATAAGCAGGAAGAATGATCCTTAGTTTCTCTCAGTGGAACAGCATAGATTTAATAGTGTGACCTACTATACACACAGAAATAAAATCCAAAAGTAATTTCATCCAACCCAAAGTTAGTGTTGTTATACAATAAAAGGAGAGTTCCTACATGTTCTGAGCTGAAATTCAGAGAGCACTTATTTCTATTATACTGCTTTTGGAATACTCTGCTTCAGAGGTCCCCAGTTCACTGTATCTGTATATTCAAGACAGCAGCCAACTTCCTGTGTCAAGGAAAGCAAGGAAGATGCCATTGTTACCAGAGAAAATGTACTAGGAATTAGTATTTTTTGAAAAATTTCTGTAACTTCTTATATATTAATTAAATGACTATGTTGGACCCATGATGGTCTCTGGCATTTGTATTTTCTTTTTGATTCATCATCTATATATGCCTCTCCCACTCCCCAGTAAACTATTCTTTGCTAGAAAGAAATTATCCACTTGTTAAGCTTCCCCTCCCCAGTACTCATACTCAATACTCAAGAATAAGTAGAGAATCTTTGACAACTTCTGCTCCTTAAGTCCTCACAATACTTCATCACACACACAAATGGCTTCCAAAGTATACTGATGAATCAGAACAAAAGCTAATGCCTCTTAAACTGATGATGCTTTAGCCAGATATGCATCTACTGTAGACACAAGTGCACTGACATGACCGGAGGAGAATTCAGCCCAGCCACTGTAAATAGATTAGGATGGCACTGACTGCCAAGACACATTTCAAGATGTGACAGGATCCGGTGATTTTTGCCTAAGAATAAATATATCAAGCATTAAGATTAACAAGATAATTTTCTCTACCAAGCATTTAGAATGATACCGTTAAGAAAGAGAATTTAAATATTTGTTCAGATCTTCATCGGGATTCAGAGTGAGTCTCTCTATGCAGATGACTGGCAGAATAGATGACTTGGAGGGTTATTTAAAACCCAGAGGAAGTTATGTGGTACCTAGTGCCTGATGTCCTTGAATATTGCACAGGAAATCTGAATGCTCAGCATGCCTCACATCACATGAGCTTGTTACTGTAAGATTCCTTACGAAGTATCATGTAACAACCTTTCCTTCTCCTGCCAAGTGTAAGAGGTAATGTTTAAAACAATGGATTTTAAGCAGGAAGTTGGTCCCTGTGCAGAAAGCCAGAGTTAAGCCAGTATTTAAGCCTCAGTGAACTCCTTTTGGTATCTTGAAGAAAAAAAAGTCACTATCAGTTTCATGCTTCTATGCTTAAATTCTCGTCCTGATTTCACCAGCATGTTTCAGAACAAAGCAGAGAGAAAGACTAAACACTTGGGGCCAGATCTCTCTCTCAGTTAAGACTATCTTCTTAAATAAATATACGTATATTAATACTTATAATTTGCAGCTAACAGAGGAATCATAAATCAAACTAGTTAAAATTGAATCGAGTAAAAGTAAGATGGAAGAAGAGTGAAAAAAAAAAACCAAAACAAAACAAACCAATAACAAAACCAAAACAGACCAAGTAAAAAAAGCAAGATATCTCTGTGACATTTTAGTATAACAAAAAAACCCAAATTGCATAGGAATAGGGAAAAAAAAATCTATGAACAACGTTTAGCATTTGAGAGTTCTACTTAATAGGGTTCTGTAACCCATTCATGGTGTTTCTGTCACAGCTGATTTGCCTTGAAGAACAGAAGATTTTTTCCTCATTTGTACCAAGACAGTACCAACAACTGACTAAAACAATTCTGAAAAAGAACGTGAAAAATCATTAAAAACTCACATATATCTATATACATGAAAGCACCTCATGTCAGAGATATAATGACCATACACCTACACCTTATCTGCAGAATTACAGGCTGAAAACACTGTGTAATATACAATCTTACATCAGTAAATCCATGTCAGAGTTCTGTTCCCAAAAGTGCAGCAAGAAGGGAAGTGCATTCCCCCCAAACTTACCCAGCTTATACCGCCCAAAATCTGTAGGTTGAGCCTAGTAGAATTTCTAAACCAACATACGCGTTCTCCCTAATCATAACTGCTGTGCACTTCTGAAGCAGCATCTCATACAGCTAATAGGCTCTTTGGAGCAAGATATGCAGGTACTTCTCCAAAGAGCTATAGCAATTGAAGATTTTCTCCATAAATTACAATAGTAATTCTGTTGCTGTGATGGCTAGGGAGAGAAGAGAGGTAAGGCTTGTAGGGAGAGGTAAAGTTTTCTATTAGACAAACCCTTGAGTTTACTATATGTTGATGTTTGACAAGTTAGAAAATTGAACTAGTTGCATACAATCATATTCGTGCAAAATTTTGTGCATCTGATGAAGTATATTCAGGTACAGAAGCAGAAACTGAAACTACTGCAGGAACTTGTAACTGAGAAAATATTTTTGTTCCCATGTAATTTGGGACAAACCTTGCTTTCTTGCTTGGCACCTAAGTGCTTTCAGTGCATTATATGGCAGCTAATTCTGAGGTATTTGTGGAGGTTCCTCCATTTTTGAATGGAAACGTGTAGATATATTCCATAACAACACTCTCTCTCTGAAATATCAATAAATGCTTTTTGGGTTTTTTCTATCAGTCTGAACAAAACTGTCACTAAAATCACATGCAGGAAGATCTCTGCCAATGAGCCTACTCTCTCAGAAGCTATCAGCTTAGGTAGTCACATCAGGGGACAGTCAACATTTCTTTTAGCCTAGCTGCATTACAGTGGAATCAGACTCATGGGAATCTGTCACATCCTTCCCTTCTAATGGAAGATTAGAGCATTATGGACAACAAAGAAAATAACTTAATCTGACAGCCATTACAGAACAATCCAAGAAAGGACAAACAAAAAGAAAGCATCAATACAACTATGATTGGGAAATTAGGTTATCTATCAACCACTCTATGGCACAAGCATCAATCAGGTATTGCAAACGCTACCTCAGAGATGAAAATCAGCTCAGGCAGAATAAGAAATTGCACAAAATTAATTGACTGACTTGGAAACAGAGAACTGAAGAAAGCAACAGTCATTACTCCACCTCTACCTTGTTGACACACAAGGCCTTAAATAAATGACTTGCTAAACAAAAGTTTAGCCTTTAACCTGATCATAATCTGTGAGTGTACAAAATGTTAGCTAGAATGAGCGATTCAGCTTACTGAGCAGGTTTTTGTCTGGTAGTTTGTTTTAGTTGCTTGGTTTTGGGGTTTGTTTTGTGGGGTGGGTTTTTTTTGGGGGGGGGTGTGGTTTGTCTGAGTTGGGTGTAACTATTTATCAACAGCTTACTCTACTAGAATGCTGCAATTCTAGAAAAAGGAATTAGAGGATTATTTTTTGGCAAGGTTCACATACTTAGACTTTACTTGCATTGTTCCTGCCTCAGCAGTGCTCTAGGTATAAAGCATTTCCACAATGGGTTTTGCTTACTGTGCTTTTGTTTTCCCTGTTTCAGCCTGTAGATTTTTAGTTTGTATTTCCTTTCATGGCATATGATGACAGTATCATCATCATCATATCAGATACAATGGGATGTAATTTATGTTGCTAATGCCATCAGTCAAATGGTGGTGGTTTTATGCATTGCATACATGCAGGAAAACAACCACAAAAAAAAAAGGCTGTTTCATCTTTCTTACCAATCATATGCTCTCTCTATAGTCAAAGTAGTTGCTCCCTCTTGCTTAAGTATGGCTCTGAAAGGAAGTTGTCTGTTATTTATAAATGTCTTGGCACTGCTGAGTGGAAAGTTTTCCTGAAGAGTAAATCACATCACCTACAGAACCAAGAAACGGAGTTTGTTTTTTTCTTAGCCAAAGTAAATTTCCTGGATAGCTGTACATTCTGGCAACTATAGGAAATGATCAAGAACCGTCTTCTGAGGACTACGCTTGGCAGATGATTACTGAAAGGACATGAGAACTAACATAAGTGTAGTCTGGGTGAATTTTGTTACCTAAGTCTGCAGGAAGTGAAAAATGTTGTACAGTGCCTCTCTACAATACGCACAAGAAATATACAATATACGTTTTGCCAAAATTTCAACAGACCTTTACGGTCACTTTTTTTTTACATGAGAGCTACACCCGAAGTGAAAAGCTTTAATATCCTTCTTGTGAAACAACTGTGATGCTATTGTCAGTCCACAGCTGGAAGTGACAAATCCTCTGTTCTAGACAGAGCCCACATGGTTACAGAGTCACAATGAAACCTTCTACCTTCCGTTACATGGCTATCCAAAGACCTGTTAGATTGGAGAGATGCCATACTGAAATGAACATACACACACATATATATTCTTGTTTGTTAACACTGTTGTGATGCTTGTTCAGAACTGTAGTGAAACTAACATGGTAGCATTTTAAAGCCAGTATTGGAATACTACATATAAATAAGAAGAGCTGCTGACGATGTTTAGAGATATTCAGAAGGTTTTCACTGGAAATGTTAACTTATTTTAAACAAAGTATTTTATGATAACATACTAATACATTAAAATTTCTTTTGAAACTCAGTATGAATGGGAATTTATCTGACTGCAAGAAGGCAAACTGAGCACGGATTTTCATTCACACATATCTACAGGCTGGGACCAGAGGGTTTAGAGTTTTTTGCCTCTGTGGTAAAAAGCCTTAAAGATCCCAACCCAAAGGCCATTGTTTCCAAACACTGTCCTTTTTAAAATCTGCCATTAGACAAACAATGTTAATGATCAATAATGCAAAAATTAGTTCAATTTCCATTGCCTGCACTTAGAAAGTTTAGCAACCTAGCAAAAGTTGCAATGTAATTTTATAGTGGAGTCAACTGCTATTAAGCAGAGATTTGTTTGGAGCACTCCTAACACTGACTGTATTTAACTTTTCTAGGCACCTTAGCCACTTACTAGCACACAAGATACAGGAATACTACTATCTGAAAAGATTTCCAGTTGAGAAGCGAGACACTTGCTGCGCGAGAATCTCAACGCTAACACTCAAGAAACAAGCAGAGATACTCTCTTCACATTTGTATTACTTGCTCAACTCCACATACATGGTTTGATCAACATAAACTATAACCACCCATTATACATCAGAAGCCACAGGTCTCAGAAATTTAATTTCATGTACATTTACCAAGCAACTGAAAAGCGTTTCAGCAACTCCTGTCTACAGTTCACTGTTGCAGTTCACTACACCACCACTGCATTAATCATCACACTTGCACTCTGTTTCACACATGCCTTAGGGTTTATGTGATAATTCACACCTAATTATCACTTGGAGTCAATTTTTTTAGGGTTATTTCTAATCAACAGAGTGCATCATGGGTTGCAAAAGAATTTCTGAGTCATTATCAGCGTCACGTTCTTATACGTCACACATGGTAAAGACACTGCTTCATTATCTGCTTTGCCAACTTGACCTGACTTAGCCAAGCACCTCTTGTCTCTGTCCCTTCTGCTCTGGCAAAAAAAGGAGTGATCTTTCTGATGGCTAAACCAAGACTTAAGATCTGGTGATAGCTCAGTCTCATGCTGTGAGGATACACCCTCTTTTATGGCTTAAGCAAACAGACGAGGTACCTACAGCTGTTGTTCCCTCTTCTTCACATCTGTGCCTGGAAGATATAGGGCAACACAACTTTACAGTATTATGGCAGAAACCAGTGAAGACTTTCTGCTAACAATAAATCCCACGTCTAAGTTAACACAGATATCTATTTATCTCTGTGTTATACCTTTGTTGCACTGTGTTACACAAGCACAAAAAATGAGCATTTTGGCTCTTTACATTTTAGATGTATCATGTGCAGCACAATAATAAGAACACAGCAACTTTTTTTCTTTCATTATTGATTCTTGATTATACCAGAAACGTGGTATCACCTGGTTCAAAACTGAATACGGGTTAGGCTGAAAGTATTTCTAGAATCAACAACTTTAAAGCTCTTATTTTAATGTTAGTAATTGTGTACCATTTTTCTGGGTCAGAAAAAGACAGGATTTCAAACTCCTTTCTAAAGGGCCTCAAGCTCGTATCTTCATCTCCAAATGCTCAAAAAAGCAGGTCATATCATACCGTAGGACAAAGTATTTCATGATTTATCTGTTAAGATGTCGCACTTGAGTATTTGCACACTCGCTAATCACCACAAAACACTTTTTCCTTGATATTTTTAATGAAATTGAATTACACCCCTGTTACTCTTATAATATGGTGATGATGAGAAGGGAAGATAACATTATTCTGGGAAGCAAAGATAGAATTTCAACAACCCAGTAGTTAGAGGAAGTATTTGATCTAGGCAAGACATCCAGGTATGACACCATCTGTTCATCACCATGGTTGTCAGCGAAATGACATTTAGTCAGTCATAAACATTTCTTCTATTTTGTCCGTAAAACCCTAATATTTTGTATTTAGGAAGTCAAAATATAGCTTATTTCATTGGGCTGCGTGTATTTATGTTTTGTTCACTGACCAAAACAAATAATTATTTGTGCAGACATAGGAATGTTCAAATGACTGAAACCAGGCTGTCATATGAATACAACAAACTAACTATTGTCAACCTTGTAACGAACATGTGCAAAGTCATTTTGCAAAATCTTTGGTGGCTTGTCCTGACTTCTCAACAAACCCTCTGTGCATAAGCACTGTTGTATTCAGCTGCTTTTAATTCACTGATTTCACATTCTCCATCATTTATTGTTCATGTGGCTCCTTACTTTCTGGTTCTTGCTCCTTGCTATCCCTCTATCCTATGGCACTTGTTGGTTTTACAATAGGTGGCAGAAGCTGCCTTCTCCCCTGATTGCCATCCTTGTCCTTATTTCACATCCTGCTTCTCAACTGTGCACACATTATTCCTTGGAAACCACCCTTCTGGTATGTGTGGGTTTGCTGTGGAGATTGTAATATCCTTGCATCTTATTCACTACTTCATTATATCAAAAATATATAGAGATCACTTTACTCCCCAAATTTAAACAGTTGCCAGAACAGCAGCACTCCCCACCCAGCTCTACCGCAGGCTACCCTGTCTCTAGAGCAGAGACATGGTTACATCAGGACAGTACCACCTGCTACTTGACTGTAACACAGCAATCACCTTTTCTACTTAGAGAATCATAGATCACTTGTTGGTGATCATTCTATTTAACTTAAGCTTCTGGCAAAAATAAGCAACACAGAGGCAGGATGTGGCCAATTAGTTTCCAAATGTGAACAAGAAATTCAGGGAAATGCTCTTGAGCTTTATTTTTAGCAAAGGGACAAGAGATAAAGATTTACCAGAGAAAGCAAGCACTGAAGCAGAAAAACAACCCTAGTCCTACATCTCGCAGTGAGTTTTTACCACTAGATGGTGCTTTCAAAAAGACTCAAACAACAAAAGGCCAAATATCAGCCAAGGTCGACATGCCAGTACAGAGAAAAAAAGTACAACAAATCAAACTGGAAGCATATCCTGTATGCCATTAAACTCTCAACCTTAAATTTCTGCTACGATTAGGCCACGTCATAATTCTGTGACAGAGAAAGGAAGCCTTAACACACACTGTCATCGCACAGGGACATGACCAACAACAGTGCGTTAGTAAATATTCCTATCTCTTAATTGCTTCCAACAAACAGTACTGGTGCATAGAGGGAAGAAAATAAACTAGTGCAGCCTCTGGGCAAGCAGATGTCATTTTGAGAACATAGATGTATTATGCTGAAAGTGACCTAAAGCCATCTAGGTTGCCACCTGTCATACTTCCCCCAAGTATAACACTGGATCACCAGGCTCAGTGGTCCGGGCAAAGCGGAAAAAGTTGGTGTTTGTCCTTGTGAAATTAAGGGAGCTTTGCTGGTTACTTCCATCATTTAGAGCCTTGTCAGACAAACAGTACAAAAAGCTTGGCAATTGCCTTTCGAATGATGTTGCACTATGCTTTAAGAAAAATATCTAACATTGCCGTACAGACACACAACTCATCTGTTCGGAAGCTTCAAGTCATATTGTTTTGCCTTGGGCTCTAATCAGGTAATGAACAGAATATGGCACAGGAGAAATATATATATTTTAACTTCAGACTTTGCACTGTCTTATTGTTTGTTTAAGCCTGTCCAACTGAGATTCCTTGCACTATACGCCCCTGGTTGCATTCCATTTGAAACAAAGGCATATTTCAGAGAAGTACCTCTCACAAAGACGTATTGATGAACCAGAAATCAGAGTCTGGACAAATGACCATTTTTCTATTAACACAGCTTGATTGTTTCAGCTTTTCTTCTCCCAGGGAATAAATATTTCATTATTCAAAGCAGTGGCTGAAAAGCAAATGACTCCTCCTCCTTCTACCAATAATCTTCCTCCACTACACTGGAGAAATGCAACTCGATGGTTTCCATGACTCCTCTCTTGCAACATTTATATTAGTTTTTTTATTCTTATCTTGTCCACAAATAAATTCTTGTAGAGTTAAAAAAAAAAAAAAAGTTTCCTGTTCCTCTACACCTTGGATCCATGAAAGCCCAAGATGAAGATGTATAGAGTGATTTCTGTGACCGTTTGCCGACCACAGAGTAGCTCCAGTTTGCTCTTTGCATCATCTATACCTAACTTTTGATCATGCCTTGCTACTACTAATGCCTTCATTTCCACTAATCCTGTCTCTTCTGGTTTTTATTCCATCCTCAAACTGCCTCCTCTGCAGCGAGTTCCTTCATGAGAGCTTTCTCAGCTATTCCACAGATACAAAATAAATCAAAAGGGAGGAACCACTTCTGTCTTCCCTCCAGCCTTTGTAGATTTCAAGAGCTGACCCAAGCAAGGAACATTGGATTTAAATTTTTCAAACACTGTCATTCTGGGAATCACTGTTTCTTTTCCAGATAAACCCCTCTACACCCAAACATACAAAATAGGCCCAAGACTCGAGTAGGTGTGGAGGGACGTCTGCATGCTATTGCCAAAAATACACACTTGGGTGAAGATGGGAAAAATGCATATGTCCTGTATCTCAAGACAAGGTTGAGGGGAGATCTTATTGGTGTTTTCAACCATTTAACAAGGGAGGAGCTAGGCTCTTTTTGGAAGAGCACAGTCATAGTACACAAGGCAACAGACATGGAGGCCAACACACGAAAATATGACTAGAGTACCTGGAAAAAGCCTGTTACAATGAGGGTGGTCAAACACTGGAAAAGGTTGCCCAGATAGGATGTGGAATTTCCACCCTTGGAAATGTTCAAAATTCAATCGGCCAGGCCCTAAGCACCCAAAAGTAGAACTGATCTGCTCTGCACAAGGGCAAGACTAGACCTCCAGACATACTTTCCAGCCTCGATTATTTGACAGTTCCCATGCTGAAGGATCACTCTGCTACTGGCTGTAACTACTCTGGATACACAGAGTCTCCAGAACTTTGTTCCAAAACTTCTACAGGGCAAACATTAAGTAGCAGACCCCTCTTCCGCAGAAGGAAGATCCATTAAAGCTTCCAAATATTCAAATCCAGATGTGACAGCTCTGTAATGGATTTTGGCCAACTTCTCCTTTTACAGCATACAGAAGCAAAACTCTCAGTTTATAATCATGAGGCAGGGGGAAATACAAACCCAAACCAACAAACAACAACTCACACTGCAGAGAATGGAAAAATTACATTAACTTCAAGCTCATCAAGCTTTGCCATGCCTTACTAATAAAAGGATCAACCTTCTAAAATTGCTGATAGAACTGCAGTGCAGAAGAGATTATTCATTAAATGTCAGATTTCCTTCCCTAAACATTCACTTCTAATTGTCTGGTGTTCAGTCGTTTCTACTAGATTAATAGGATAACAGTACAAATGGAAGTATAACAGGTCACTGCTCCAAACTTTCTTGATCCTCTTGCATACAGAAGAGTCATGGAAGGAAACTAAGATGATTCAATTTCCCTTAGCAAAATGTTCAATATATTATTCAAGGTTCCCAAGAGGGCTTTAATATCAATGTACACAGTGAAAGACAAGAACTCCAATCAAATCACTGAAGGTTCAGTAAAGGACAAGGTCCTACAGAAGAAGAGCATTCATATGAGGAGGAAAACATAGGAAATGTACCATTTTATGACAGCATCAACACAGGACTGCAGTGGAGCTAGAAGACTTCTATAGTGAGAAATGGTGCAGCTGCTCTCCCCTCTATTACAAGTTAGGGTCAACACATCTCTGTCAGCAATTATCTATCCATGATGATACTCTTTCTGTCCAATTTTGGTTTCCCTGGTGGCTGATAAACACAGATGGGGTTACATAATAATTGACTGTTTCTAAGCAGAGATGTCAGTGTTGGGTAGAAAATAAATTCTTCTCTTGTTCCTTGTTTCATGTCAAGCAAAACAAAATAGAACTCAAGATTTTCTGGATCAAGATCTTAAAGGACTTCAGATTTAAAATGTGAGCCATCACTACATTCAAATTAATATATCTGGTTCAACATAACTCTCTAAGAGAGGAACAGAAAATGTATGCTCGTGACTTCTTTAGATGAAAAAAAAAAAAAGAGAAAAAAATACATACACTGCATTGCTCTTAACAGGTTTACCTAAAAAAAAAAAAAAAAAAAAAAAAATAAAAACCCAAACCTAAGGTAGATTAGCCACAGAATTTGATTAGGATTCTTGATTATTTGATTACAATATCGTTTAATAGTAAAGTTTCAAGAAAACCTTAAGTATTAATCCGTGCAGGAGATGTAGAGCTATGCTTATTGAACTGAGTAATGAAATTTGCCACAGGTCATACAAACAAGCTAAATAGTTCTATAACCAGACAACTACATTTGAGAATGTATTAATGGAAAGGCAATGCATAGAAAATAAACCGAGAGGATTAACACAGGACAAATTTTCCTTACAGGAGAAGAAAGGCAGAAAAGACACCCAGAAAATAAAAGCAGACAACATGCTTATTTGAAAATGAGGCATAACACATCTCAATAATGAAAAACAAAAGGGTTTTTACTGCAATTGTCAAAACCAATTTTCTAAAGTTAGTTTGCATAGCATATCAGCATCGGTGATATGTATATTCAACTCGTTTAAAAATTATTTCATTGTCTTATGTAATACTCTTCCTCTGATACAGCCTTTTGACGATATGCTGCTCAGAATTACATCAAAATTATTAAATGCATGAAATAAATTCAAAGGTTAGTGCATGGGATATTAATTAAAAAACCATGAACAAATATACATACGATTACTCATTTGAGACCTTTAGCCTGAAAGAAAAAATAGTAAATATGCCACCCATGGGGGTAAAACAACCCAACAGATTTCTAGTATCTATAGATATATTAGGTATATTAAAAATTTCAATTCTCTTTATAGCTTGCCAGAGTTCTAATTTCTTAAGACTATTCTTTTCTCTATCTTTGAAAGAAATAGAAATGGATTCTTGATCTTCTTCAAAGTTTCTTTCCCATCCTTCTCCTAGTATTTAATTTACCTCCTCAGTAAAAGAAGGCTACATTGAAAACTAAATTAATGAAAGAAGTCTGAAGAGAAAAAGGACTTTGAGTTTGCTCTCTGTTCCAAAGGAGATCCCCTGCCCTCAATAAATCATATTATATATTCAGATCTACAAGCTTTGTGGTTGCTAAAAACCCAGGGACAGCAAAAAATTGGTGGAAGAAGAACTGGGAAAAACCTAACATTTTAGGAAATGGTACCAGATACACTTAAAAAAACCCCCAAACAAACAATAAAGCAGTACAGAATTAGTATTTGAGTAATTACATGCTGTACTTGTATGAAATTGTAAATCCACTTGTACAAAGAGGACAATATAAATTACACAGCAGGTCTTCCAAAAGGGGTAGAGTTATAAAAACAAGGGACAGCCTTGGTTTTGAACGGCTGGGGTCTCTAAAACAGATTTTGATGGGGGAATTGCAGAGATGGATGCATTTCTTAAGTGTGAGTGGAAGAAGTGACACTCACTATGATGCCTGGAGCATGTAGATGTTATGAAGAAAGAGAGGCTGATATTTGGTGCGAGATAAAAAAAAAAAAGCCTTCTGCAACATTTGGAAGCAAGCTTGAGAGAATGCTTTTATTAGCAGGGCTGCTTAAAAGCAAGGGAGATGGCAAAGAGTTCATAAGGTGCATAGGAATACACAAAGATGAAACAGGGACAGGGAAATTCTGGGAAGATGGCTATTACTGTAGAAACTGAAGAACAAAAAGGATTAACTTTTGGGAAAGACTACTTCTCTAAATTAATTACAAAGATGTCCTCTGATCTTTAAATTGGTAGAGGGTGGTGATTTCAGCATGACGTTCTAAGAGTATATCATAATGTTGTCAGAAAGAAAAACGCAGCTAAACAAGTGAGGAATTTGTTTGGAATATCTGGCATGAGGATGTGGTACTGGCTACCCAAAGGTTGGGAAACAGCTCTTGGTACATAAAGCAATTTTGGCATGCTTCCCATCACACCCAACACAGGAGCTATAACAAGACTAACAGGCATAGCTAGTGAAGGCCCACGGTTATTGCAAGAAATTTGCTACTAGAAGTTACCAGCTTACCAAAGTACTGCAGAGCTGCTGAGATGTGCTCATGGCACCTGAAACCCATATTCCCTCATTCCCTCTGTGCCCTGTGCACTTGCAGGAGTAGCCATACTTAATTATTTTAGCAGTTGTGATTAATCATGCTGTTGGGTTTCACATCAGTTGCTGGAAATCACTGCCCTCTACCTTTCCTAGTTTTGTCTACAATCAAGGCAGTTTATTTATATTAAATAGTCACCTGGCACTGGAGCTTGAACTTAGGATCTTTGTCCTGTACCCCTCACTAGTGTCCTAAACAGAAGGCTGAAGAGGCTTGTTCTGTTTTTGTCGGGGTCTTTTTGTGTTTGGGTGTTGTTTGGTTTGTGGTGGGGGGTTTTTTGTTTGTTTGTTTTGGGTTTTTTTTGTGTGTGTGTGTGTGAGATTTTTGTTTGTTTTTGTTTCTTTTTTTCTCTCAGGTCTTAGAGGTGTCCAATTAGGAATTCAGGATTGAAAGGGATCTCTTGGGTTGAGACTATTATCCTACTATTGCAGGAACTCAGTCCTACAATGTCTTTCATAGATTTGAGCTCATCTTAAAAGTACATTACTTGTTTGACAAATGGAAAAGGTATAAAATGTTAGTCATTGTTGGTTTTTCAAGCACAGCCTATAAGCATGCATCTACGGCACAATCTGAGGAGATGGCAGACATATGTTCAGACATCGAAGGAAGGATGGACGGGAATTCTTTCCTGCACACTCTGATGCTGTTTAGCAAATTCTTTCAGATTACAACTTAATGCACTATTTGGCTAAAAAGATATAACAAGACCGAGCCAAATATGGCCTGTTCATTTTATCTCACCTCTGATGGGGGGGGGGGGGGGGGGGGGGTATAACGACCCCGGATGGAACAAGGAAAAAAAGAAAAAATCAATTTAAA
>JANIJG010007999.1:0-19382 GCA_024611175.1 Megaceryle torquata | reverse complement strand
TGTCTTTGCAGTACCAGTGAGCATTAAAAAAAAAAAAAAAAAAAAACCAAAAACAACCCAACTCTGGTGGAAAATTCCTGTGTAAAAGCTGGCAAATATTTTATTGGCCATAAGGAACATAATTAAACTACTTAAAGAAAAAAAAAAAAAATCTGTAGTCATTTAACATCCAAAAAAACCACAAAGATTTTTGAAGTTAAGGCAGTATAGAAAAAGCAGCTATGAAACACATTTTACATCTAAGTAGACTATTTTTACTAGTTTTTGCTTCAGGTGTTGCTTCATATGTGATCGCAGATATGTTTCAGAGATGTATAGACATCATCCACCACCATTTATTGCTGTGAGTGACAAATCTATTCTGTTGGATTTCTTCCGTAAAGTTATGTG
Source organism: Megaceryle torquata (assembly GCA_024611175.1). Taxonomy (NCBI): domain Eukaryota; kingdom Metazoa; phylum Chordata; class Aves; order Coraciiformes; family Cerylidae; genus Megaceryle; species Megaceryle torquata. The sequence continues at coordinate 18,992 of JANIJG010007999.1, read as the reverse complement.
CCACTCATCTTCTAGCACTTCCTTAGCTGCTTAACCTTTGGTTTACTCAAGTGTTTGCAAGAGCTGTGTTCCTGTTAGATGCCTTTCTGATTGCAGCTTGCTCTGGTTTTATCTTGCAGACTGCAGCAAGTGTTCCAGATGCTGAGTGCTGTCACACAGGCTATGCTAAAGATTCAGGGGGAGATGGGTGCACCACGTGCCTTGTAGTTCTGGCCAAGGTGGGACCCAGATGGGTTATAGCTATTCCAAAGTTTCATCTTGTGGAAAGCAAGCTGCAGAGGTTGGTGGGGATGGCAGACTCCTAGGTCTGCTTCCAGCACTGGATTGGGACAGAGAGTCAACAAATTTCACTATGACCCATAACAGAAGGCTAGAATTGGTGCTTTTGCAAAACTTGGATGCTTTCAGGGCACGCTGTTCAGTATAACTTCCCCTCACTCCCAGTACCCTGCTGCTGGTTTCAGTGCCTGTGTGATGTGAAGTCAGTGCTTGTATACATCACTCTGTGCCTCTGGAGAGAGGAGTGTAATATTCCTGCAGGCCCTGAGCAGCGTCAGAGCACAATGAGTGGGTAGAGAAGTGTTTTTATCTCTTAGAGCCTGTCTTGACTGCTGTGAAGAGAGAAGGCAGAGCCTTTGATTTTTTTTTTTAATTTTTATTTTTTTTCCCCTCCCCTTTCCATCTCACTATCTTGCCAGCTAGCTGATGGCCCTGAAATGGTGGGGTGAGGGTGGTATCTCTGGGAGCTAAGAGGCAAAATTGGCCCAGTGGTAGGAGAGTGTGCCAGCCACTGAGCGAATCTGCCCTGTTTGGCGAGCTGGCTCCAGGGCAGCATGGCTCTGGACAGCCCTTGGACCAAGAATCTTGGGACATAGCAGTTGTATAGTTCTGTGCAAATCAAAGGGAACAGCCTGAAATACTCAAGCTGTTGGTTTGGTTGGTTTTTTGTGTTGGTTTTTTTTTTTTTTTTCCCCAACACTCCCACATCCATGGGGAGATGATGCTTTGCATATACAAACCCCACACATGTAGGAGGATCTTAAGCTTGAACAGCCAGCTGCTGTAACAAATAAAACGTAGCAAATGATCCCAAAGAGAAAGAGGAAATAGGAGTCAAAAGGCCAAGGTGTTCTGGCCCAAAACAGATGTTGGCAGTATCGGGGGTGGATATGTGGAAAAGGAGTGAATCTTGGATGATGTCAATGAAGTGTGTAGGTCCAGCTATGGGGGATCAGGCAATCCACTCAGCAAAGCAGTAAGGAAGCCCAGCTGCTCTTTGTTATCTGTGGGGAACATAGCTGCACGCTGCGTCCGCTGCCTCACACCTCGGCCCTGAAGAATTTGGCAGGTAAGGAAAGTGGAGTGATGGGTGTATCAATGAGCAGGACCTGTGACATGGTGTAGGTGTTACTCTCTTGCTACTGCACCAAGGGAAAAAATCTCCCTGCATTTTGTATTTCTGATCAATTGATCTGTTTGAACAATGTCAAGGCAAATCCAAGCACAAGCAAACTGCAGCGGTTAGTCTAGAGCTGGTGGAAATTACTAGAATATGGTAAAGACTTAAAAAGGAAGGAGAGCCCAGTATTCAGGGAGAACCCCCCTTATTTTGTTAATTACTCCAGCAAGACAAAGGGACAGCATTTGCAGACTTGTGACTTTACCATAAGCATCTTTACTTGTTCTGATTTCTTTATTGCAGTGTATGGAGAATGTCCACCTCTTCCCATCCTCTCCCATCTTACCCAAGCTGACAGACATGGCAGGAAGCTGGGTAAGCCCCCAGCTGTGTTAGCTGACTCTGCCTGTGGTGTTAAAATCCATTTCCTGGTCCCCCCACCCCAACTCAGCCCAAAGGCCTTTTCCTTCTGCAAAGATGCATGCACACATCTATTTTTATCTAATAGAAGGTGAAGGTCCCAGTAAACACAAAACATTGTATAGATCCTCTGCAAGCTAACAAATTTATATATAGCCTTTGATTTAACTCATACAAAAGCTAGATGCTGCCCTGTCTTCATTACGTTTTCACCTGTTACTGCATTATTTTTCTCTCTTGTAGTTCGGAGCTCATTTTCTTAAATATGAGTCTGTATCTGCTTCTTAAGAACCCCAAACCAAGAAGCAACCCCACTACCATCTTAATAGACTTACTTCATCATCATTTGGCAGTATTTAGCCTTTTTGGTTTTATGAATCCTATTAATAATGTAGAAAATTCCAGTAATGGTGAAAATGCCAATATAACACTGGTAGGCCTCGTGGCTTGCTTTTTTAAGACTTGCGCTTTTTCAGATGTAACCTCATCAATCTCTTGATGTAACCTCATCAATCTCTTGATGTAACCTCATCAATCTCTTAATGTAATCTGTATGTTCAATGGCCTTGTGCAAAGCCTGAAAACACTGCCATGGAAAACAAACAGGCTTTCCTCAAAAGGGAGTACGCATTTGTTAAATGTTGCAAATGAGTGATACGCAAGAGTAATTAGGGCTGCCCACAAAAAATGAGAGGAAGATGCTGGTTTTGGTTTTAGTCTTCTGGGACCTGTTTCCTCACCCTAGATGTGGGAGCTCCAGGACTCTGGTGTACCAAGGAGCCTTCCTGCTGCACCAAGGGGCCTTCCTGCTGCCCCGAACTTCCCCGTTCCAGATATTCGAAATACTGCGCTACATGTTTTTGTGGGCTTCTTTTAACTCTGAATTTCATTGATTTGGGAAAAATGTTTTGTAACCTCAGAACTGAGCTGACCCACTTGTTGGAATCAGTGTGCCTGCTGTCACTGAAGTAAGTGATCTAAAAAGGAAGCATATTTTCAAGAGGACTCTTTGGGGCGCAAATAAGCAAGGGTTGCAATGTAGCTATTGAAAAACAAGCAGCCCTAATGTAAAAAACAATTTCAAATTTCTGTGCACTTTATAGAATCAACTTCTGAAGCCTATTTTTCTTGGCAGGTTGGTGCAGTCTCACATGAAACTTGGGAGGAATTGCCTCAAACTTTGGCAAAGGGAGACAAAACTTAACATTGATGTGGTGGTGGTGTTGTTGTGGGTTGTTTTGGTTGAGGTTTGTTTTTTTTTTTTCTTTAAACTGGCACGATTTGCTGTAATTGGTTATCACTGCTATTTAAATAAAATTAAGCCTGAACGAGGTATTGCTCTAGTGTAAATGCATTTATTTTAGGTTTCAAAATTTAATCACTTGATTGAATTTATCTCTAGCAGGGCTTTGTCTTTTTCCTTTTAAAAAAATGTGTATCACTAAGAGTTTTGGAGTAGGAAGACAGCAGGCCCAAGGTACCTAAATATGAAGCAAGGTGTTTGACAAACAGCTCTGAAAATTCACAGCTGAGGTACTAAACATGTCTTGTCATCTTGTCCAAGTTACGTAAGTAGTAGCTCATCAGGCCAAAGAAATGGTGGTTTTAATCCAAGTGATATTTCAGAGCAAGAGTAGGAAAATAACCCAGACTGGGATTCCTGGATGAGACCATCAGCCTTGAGCCACTTCTTATACTGCAGCAGGAACCTAAGCTGGGGAAGATACTCTGTAACTGCTCTGGCTGCCAGAAAGGCTTCCTGGCTTGGAGTACAGCTGCCTCTTGCAGACCCTTTCGCCATGCCTTCTGAATGAGCCTTGGCATCAGAAACAAGAGAAATTTCAAGATCAAGGCTGTATCTTCAGAGTCCAGGCTTTGTTACGGCTGATGTAACAGGCAGTCCCTTGGGCATTTTGCCAGGAAACCCCTCAAATTTGTGGAAAAGGATAGGCATGGTGCAAAAGTGGTTTATGGACTTCAGTACCATCTGCTCCTACCCCTGTCTGTGTTGATGGCAAGTTTAGCACTGCATCACTAAGTGAATTATGAAATCTTACCCATTAAATGTCAGAGGTACCTATTTGATTAAAGTTCTTCCTACCAAAGGAATATGAGAAGTAGCTACAGAAAATACGTTTGCTGAGATTCCTAGTTGAAAAGAGATCTTGAGAAATTCCACTCACAAAACTGACAGTTTTAACATGGCAGTAATAAAAAATGAATTTCAAAGCAGACTCCAAAGTAGGTAGCAATGTTTTACACGTAAGTATACCCATTTAAAGAAATATGAAAGGTATTTTGCTTGGCTTTGGTACTGCAGGTAACATAAGAATCACCACTTTTCAAATGGGTATCTCTACACTTGGAATGTCTATATGTAGCTGAGCAATTATCTTGCATGTTCTGTGCTATTTATGAACCCACGGATTCTGTGGTCCATGTGAATAAAACCACAAAATCATTACAGCCAAACTTTAATATTAATTTAATTGGTAGAAAGTTAAAGCTCTAATATTTAAGGTTGCTTCAATCACATTAGCTGTTAAAGATGGTTACTTGCCCTGCTTTTTCTTCATTTAGCTACCCACTCAGGTGGGAGTATTGGGATGAATGGTCCAAAGCCAGAGTTACAATCCTTGCTCACAATGTACATCTTGGCATTAGCGTAACTAAGCCATGTCTTGGACACTCAAGTCTACAGATGTGCTGTTTTATATTGTCATTTAAGGCAAATTGATTTTTAATTGTTTTTGTCACTCCTATACTTCATCCACATGTATGTGGGTAGAGGATGCTAATATGCCTGTGTAATTTTGTTGTAACTATGTACAATCATACCTGTCACCGTTTTGTCATGCCGTATTGGCTGATACTGTACTGGAGCAGTGGACCTGAAGTCCTTTTCTCTTTGTAAACATCTGTGGCAACTCAGCTGATTGTCAGCATCCTTGGAGTAGGCACCCAATTCCTGCTGGATGAGTGCTGCTAGATTTCCTAACCTTTCTAATCGTATGCTCTTTAAAACAGTGCTTATTGTGCTCTGCCAGCTGATGGCTACAAATCTCCATTGTGCTAGTAGCTCACGGCTGCCTGGGAATTTGGGTTGGCTTTCAGCAATGATAGCAATCTGCTGTCCTTTTGCTCTTCCTTTAAGTAATTTTGTAACCTCAAGAGAACTGGCCACTTGGGTTATTAGACCAGTTGTTGAAATAAAGACATCAGCTTTCCTGTGAACTGCTTGCTATGGGTTATACATGTGTGTATATGCACTACTGCAGTGCTCACTGCAACTGTACTTATGACTAAGTACAGTATAAAAGGTTTTTAATTTATTGGGCTGGTTCCTTTTAAAATATTGGTTAATGGTTGTGTAATGTTATTTTACTTAGCAATTCATTTAAGTGCAAGAACAGAATTAATTACAAACAAACAAAAAAATAGAGATTATAGCTCTGTGTGAAATATATATATTTTTTAGCTTCAAAAAAGTATCCATGAAGTTCATTTTGGAGTGAGTTTCAGGGCAGTGATATGGACTGGAAGTGTTGAGGAAGTATTTAAGCAAGTGCTGTCAATTTTAGTGTACCTTTTATTATCAGTTTAATTTAGCCTACATAAAAGTGTGCATGTATGTGTAACATACATGAACCCTTCATCTGCTGACTGTGTGTTCATTTTAGGCACAACATAATAGAGAATATTTTGCCCTTTCAGAAGCTGATTATTGGTCTTGTATATGTACTTTTTCATTTGCTTCCCAGCAAATTCCTCCAGAAGACCTTGTTAAGGCAATTTCTGTGTATCATCAGTTCAGCGCCTGCATGATTTGGTTATTTAGAAATTCCTTCTTCCTGCTTTCCCTTTAAACATTGCTCATAAGCAGTAGATCACTTTCCAAACATACAGTTGTTTGTTTAAATAAATATAATACTTTTAAATACTTGCTTAATGCATAGGTTAAATGGCCTACAAAATATTCATGTTGCTGTCTATGCCAAGGAAGTGGAGAGCTGCTGGAATGTTTTCTGTCTGCTTATCTGCTTGTTAATGGGGAAGTGGATGTATTTGTCAAACTAAAAATGCCAGCAGCCCTGTGTGGTAGTGTTACTTCTAAACAGATGTGTGGTTTGCAGCATAAGAAACAGAAGAGGTAAAATTAAAGAATTTGACGGATTCCATGCTGTGGGAGAGAGCTTGAACAGAGAAATAAATAACTAAAGCTATAAATATATAAAGTGGTTTTATGCCAGAGAGTAAACAATAACACTTTTTTTCTGTTGTCAAATGGACAAACTAGTAAATAATATGAGCATTCATCAGAGTCCTGTACTCTCTGACTGAACTATTTTAGGTAGGCCACAGGTGGAGGGTATAATATTTGTTATCAAATGTACACACTTTAAGATATTTAACATTACGTAGGGTTTTGATTTAACACAGTGATACAAAATACACTGATACTACAATACAAATGCAATTCACACTTAGGAAATACAGCACTGGCATTAACAGTTCAATCACAACACCGATGTTTGATAGCTGCTGCTGGCCTCTACAGTATGCCCAGTCACAATGCTGGGCATCACCAGACACCAAGACATATCTATATATATATGGGTTGAAACTGGTTCATGCCCATGCTGTTACTGAATTTCTTTCTCTTAGTTACTCAGTTTTTATACTCTGTGCTGGGGTGAGCCATGTATACACTCCCTCCCCATGCTGGTCTGGGAGAGATTCTCACTCTTTTAATGAACTTCTAATGAAAGTAGTCAGTTGATCCACTCAACTGACATAGCTGTTCATCTAAAACAAAGGCCACCCTTGGGTCTCATTTGTGTTGAGATAAAGTCAGCTCTGTTTGCAGCAGCTGTGGGCAGTCACACCCTGCATTATTGCCTGAGCTTCAGGGCACAGCACCCTTGCTCATCTCTCAGCCTTCTTCCATTGTTTATTGGCCAGTCACAGCATTTTACATTGAGATTTATCTCTAAAGAGAAAAGATAATTTGCCGATTTATTTGATCAGCCATTTCTGCTGTGGCTTGTTGATTTTCAGCATTTGGATTTGTGAACCCCAAGAGTCCTTCAGCAGAGTGCTATCCCCTTCAGGCAATTATGCAACCTAAACAAAAGGGCTTCTCCAAGTCATTTTCTCACATTCCCAAAACCTGGGTCACAGACCTCTAGGCTGAAAACCTTTGTCTCCTATCTAAAGGGGTAGTTGTGGGACTGTGATGAGCACCACTGGGAATCAGAGCTGTGAGGTGACCAAGAAATAATAAAGGTATGCTCCAGTGCTCTTCCCAAGCATGCAAAGCAGTATAAGCTGGATGAGCAGTGTATCAGAACCCTGGTCATTGTCACTTTCCAGTTTTTATATAAAATGAGTCTGTAAGAAAGATTAATGTTGCAAGTATAACTATAACTGTACTTTCCAATTATGATTGTGAATTTGTGGAAGAGCCAATAACTTCTGATTTACATAACTGGCTTCCAATGTAGGGAAATAGAAAGTAATTGTTTAAAATTCACGCTTTTAGTCTGATGAGATTTTTTTTCCTTGTGAAATCTTAACAGCCCCAAAATTAATCCCTGACAAGAATTAAGATCACCATGACTGTTATAATAAGTTAAACTGAAGCAGGTTTTAGTTGCTGAGTCAGTTATGCTCTGCATATATATGCAGTGATCGCAGCTGAAATACAGACAATGCTGTCTGTATAATAAAGCAGCCTGGTTCAAAAATACAACTGAAAAATAAATTGACCTGAATGAGAGAGCTGCTTTTGCATGACTGAGATTGCATGAAGGAGTAAACAAAAGGTGATAACAAATGGACATGTGTCAAAGATGGGGATGTTTTACAGTGTGAGGATGCAGGGAACTATAGTGCATCCTATTTTATTTGAAGTCTTTATTCGGTATCTAGAAGAAAACCTAGATCACAGATGAAATTACTGGGATTTTTTAGTTATTTCAAATGAGGAAATATCAACATCATTTTGAACAGAAAGATCTCCAAAACTTGGAAATACAATAAAAAAATTTTGAGGATAAAAAAGTTTCAATATAGATAAGATGGGGGGATGATTAATCCTAGTGAGGAGAAAACAGAAGTCACAGCAACTGGCCTGTAGAGATGTTAAGAAAAGCATGCTTTTTAGGGTCAGGAGGAACCAACAGGTGGAACAACTCCTTTTTCCACCCAGACAGAAATGCCAATGGGCTGTAGAGGTTTTTGGGTGTTGGTGTTCAGGACTGGTTGTAAACCCTGCACAGTGCCTATGTGAACGTCACTGCTCCACTCAAACCCAGCTCCCTGGCAATGTGGCAAGTGTCCTCACAGAGGCAAGAGATTTTACCGCTGTGGTGCCAGTGTGCAGTGGGAGAGGTACCATGGTCAGGAAGCTATCTGGGTTTCAGTTTGGGATTTGGACCTTATTCAGAATAAAGGTCTACCACAACTGTTCATGTCAAATATTGACCTAAAGCTTGTCTAAATTAAGAGAGGGAGAGGCAGCCTTCCATAAGGGTGTAGTTACTTGTGGAAGACTCTCTGGTTGTTGTTCAGTGGTACAGCTGAGCTGACCTAATTGCCCGTGAACCAGCAGGGGTGGTCCCAACTCCTTTCTTTTCCTCTGCCAGTGTTGTATTTGGCCATAAGACTTCATGCCTTTCCACCCCAAAACCTGCCTGTTATGCTGATTTTGGCACTTGGAGCTGCACTGTTTCAGCAGTTCAACCTGATAAGCTGGCAACAAGCCATTTGTTTTGTTAGGCTGGTGCTGTGCTGGGTTAGTAAATGGAACTGATATGGTGACAGGTCCAAGGAGCAGTAGAGCAGCACAGGAGGAGCAGGAGTCTCCAGCTGGGCCATGGAGTTGGGAGAAAGGATGCTCCTGGTTTTGCCATGGAGTTGCTGAGCTCCTCATCACCCTGCAGAGCTCTCTGGTGGGGCTGTCTGGGCTGGAGAAATGAGGTTGTTAGCCTGTGTAGCTTCACCTGTGCTTAATTTTCCTGTCTGCCAGCTGGGGATAACCTCTTCAAGGAATGAAGTGAATATAAATTGACTATTTAGTTGTTTGAAAAAAGAGAACATGTGAGTGCCTAGATAAAACTTTAATGCAAAAATTTGCCTCTGTACCTGTATTAGCTTACGTCAGTGGAGTACTGAGATGAAAGTGAAGTCTGCACTGCAGGCTGCAATGGGAATGTAGAGAGTCACTTCAGTTGGCTTGAATTGTTACAGTAGTTTGGTTTTTTAAAATTAAAAAAAAAAAGACATCTCAAGTAAAAATATATGCTTCCAAGGTGATACTTGGCTTTGCTTTCACAACAGGTTTTGAAAAGAAATAATTAAGCCTCAGATCAAAGCTACTTGAAAATAATAATAATAAAAAAAGCTTGTTCTCCACCCTGCCCCATTGCACGTATACAGATTCACTTAAACATAGGATACATCTGCTTTAAATTGTTTTCATCAGATCCATACTGTTATTAATAGACTTAGGAAAAAGTTGTTCCAAGATAATGTAACACATTCACTGGTGGCTAAGCAAATCCCAGCTTTCCCTTTCTGCCCTCCCCCAAACTAGACTGGTGATGCAGTAGGTATAAAGTTGGCTTAAAATCCCTGTGAGCTGTGCAGCGGCTGAGCTCGGTGTGTTGTTACCCTCGGAGCTGATGTTGCAAAATCAGCTGTGGTCTTGTTTGAGTCAGTAGAGAACTCGAATGCTCAGCAACTGAAAAAAATATCAGTGCATTACCTTTTCATTTCATACTGATCTCCAAACAGAGTTTCAAAGGACTCTATTAGGGAAAAAAGAGTGTTTTAAGCAGGGATTATTTTTGTGTCTTCTGAAGAATGCGTTATGCGTGTGGCAAGCTAAAGCTTTGAAACTCAACTTCCATCTGTGCTCCATGACAGTATCTTTATAGAATTCCATGTCTAAAAGACAAGGATTGGAAATGAAATTAGTTTGTGTCATGCACAGTTCCTGTAGAGATCAAAGGCAGACCTGTTAATGCAACTATTGCTATTCATGAGTTTCATAGCCATGTGCGTTTCAAGTTAATTATAAATGCTTGTTTAATCACTTAACAATAGGGTATCAGAGTCTCATCTGGGCATTATGCATAGAGCTCTCACTTTTTTTAATTAAAGCAAATTCCTACCTCTTTTTTTTCTAAGAAATTAATTTTGGTAGTAATGCTTTAGGCTCTAGCAAGTCAGGGTCTGCAAATCCTCTTTTAAATGTTGGACAGTTGTGTGATGAATGTCTTTATTTTATTATCCTTTAACTGCCCCGCCCTCCCTCTTGCATACATGGTTGTGTAGTAGCCTTATTGTCACTGGAGATGGCATAAATTGTTCTATTTTTTTCACTAGAGTTTTTGTGACATTTTATTACAATTTGTGTGTATTATGACTAGGAGATAGTGTATTTTGAGAGAAACTAATGTATTTATCATTTTAATTTCCTATATGCTTTGTTTAATAGATTTCAAACTTGAAGAAGCAAGTAGGGCACCTCTCTGACCTTCGTATCACAGACCACAGTGCTTTATTTTAATACTGAGGATTGAATCTAATTATTTTAGTTAAGATAATCCATTTCAGTCCCCTGGAAATTGAATTCTTGTGCGCTAGAGGATACAGCCACAGTGCCAGCAACGCCTGAGGCACTTGCAGTGGCAAGGAATGTTAGATGAGAAATGCTGATGAATCAAACTGTTACAGAGAAGGGTGAAAAAAGCCTCGGATTCCACCTGAGAGCAGCCTCCTCCACAACCCTGGATCCCTCTTGTCCACTGAGATGAGGTGAGCAAGATGCACTGATCAGGCATCACAGAGGGGCTTCTCTGCACCGGCTAAGAGACTGGACTATGCTGCTGCCGTTGCATTGGATCTCTGGTTTCATAGGAAGAGCAAAGGAGAGGAATAAAAGAAAAACTCAGAAATCCTGGTCAGTTGTGCATTTGAGGAGAGAATTTCCTTCTTGACTTTGGAGGTGTGAGAATTAATTATAGTCATCACACTGCAAGTGCTCAGAGTGTGCAGAGGACCATACTGATAGGACCATACTGATAGTCTTCCCCATGACCTCTAAAGCAGATTAAGTGTTTAACAAATTCAGATTGCAGTGTTAAAAAGAAGTACTGCAGACAGCCATTCGGACTGGCTTCATAACTGTTCTGGAATCAAGCATTATTTTTCTTAACTCCAGAATTAAACATTAATTGTAAGCCTTAATTAAACACCTAGAACTAAAATGGAAGCTATAAAAAAAAAAAAAAAAAGACCAAACCAAAACAACCCAACCTTCTCATAGTCCATCAGCACAAGTGAATCTGCCATCTAGTAAACTGGTCTCTTGTTGCTAAGAAACAACACCCGAATTTACTTAAGTTTGGAGTACAGCTGTTGGGTCATACTTTATCTCTGCCAGCAAGACGAAGTTTCTGTGTTATGCAGTGATCCAGCCTCCTCTTGCAATATCTAAAGAGGCTGGTTCTTCATATGGCCATCCCAAGGCTGCTTCCGTGTCCCCTGGATTTTTATGTGGCTCTTCTCTGAACTCCTCTGCTTTCTAAACCATTGAAGTCTGGGCTGAGAAGCAGGCCCTGTTGTGTGATCCTTACTGGAGTTTTGACCAGTGCCGTGGACAGAAGTAAGGATCTTTTCTGTTTGATGCCAGGGACTGCAGCAGCACTGGTATAATCTCGAGAATCGCTGAACAAGCAATGAGCAGAATCAGACCCCCTGCATCCCACCCTCTGTGTGGCCAGGTTCTCTGGAAATCAGTGGCAGACACTCACCCCATCTGAAACCTTGGTCACCTGTGGTGGAGGGGAAGGCTGTAGGCTTTACTGTAGCATGGAGCAGAGTCTGTTGCGAATGGAGGTCGTCATTGTATTTGCTGTGAATCTTCTACAAGCATGGCTAGTTTGCTACTTGAGGTGGTACTGGTGAACTTAGTTTTCAGGTGATATGTCCATGAAGAACAGTCTGTCTGCTTCTGGGGTAATTTTATGTACACATTTCCTTCTTCTATATATGAACTTTGCTATTATTTTGAAGTGTGGTTGTCAATGTGGCCTTCTTGAAGCGGTACATTAGGAAGATATAACAATATATAGATGCTTGAGTTGGCATCTGCGCTGGGGGACGGAGAACACTCCTTTTTTTTTCTGGGAAAATGTTTTCCTTTAGATAAATGAAAATCCTATTGTTTGGCTGAGGGGTGACCTCGCACATGGGCAAAAGGTTAAGAGGCAGAAAGGCTTATCCATTTGGCATGTAGTATTCAAAACCAGGCATGTTGCCAGTAAGCTCAAACAGAGTAGAGGATACAATTTTAAATAAAGTTCATAATGGCATTTTTTAAATAAGCAGGAAGTTTTCTTTCTCTAATCAAAACCTAGATAATTTAAATATCTCTTTCTTTGGTAATATCCTGACATTGTCCATGGATAGGGGACCCCCAGAGGAAAAGATAAGTGAAAGAGCTGCCTGTGTCAGCCTATTCCCAAAAGAGATCATCTGTCCAACAGACGTCAGTGGGAGTCTGCCTGACAGAGGGGTGTGTGCACAGAAACCAAACTGCAGGATTGGGATCTAAAGAAGATTGTGATCTTTGACTTCCAACCTGTGTCATAACTTTTCTGTGTTTATTTCAGTATTTGAGATCTGACGCTGTGACATTACTTGGGATTTTTCTATGTAAAATTGCTGGATATGTGGTTTGGGATTTTTGGTTGGTTTTGGTTGGTTGGTTAGTTGGTGGGTTGCTTTGGTTAATTCTGTTATTTTGTTTGGTTTTTTAAGTGCTTCTCACTTTTCAGGAGTTTGCTTATGGAAGACAGTGCTGATGATATCAGTTCTGAAGGAACTGTTCTCATACTGCGAGTCCACAGCAATATAATGAGCAGTTGTGATTCTATGAGGGGTTGCGACTGCAGAAATCGTTGTCTTAAGGTTACTTGTATTTCAGAGAAGGCAATATGGTTCATAAAGCAGATGGCACAAGAAGGATTGCTCAGAGAAAGTTCAGACTTAGTGAAATCTCAAAAATCAGATTAGGGAGGCAGATGGGATTCTGGATTGGAACGCTAACACATAAGGGGTTTTTATTGTCCTTTTTTATTTCACTTTCCCAAATTATAACCTTGGAGATGATGGGGTTATTATATAGTTGGCAATAAATTTAGTACTAGAAAACTGGGAAGGAGTTACACTTAAGCAGCTATTTCACTGTAACTAGTAGTTTTGTTTTGTACTTGCTTGAAAAACAAGATGTGATTGTTGAAAGAAGGCAAAGGAATGTAACTGGAAGAGAAGAGATTTGCACTAGACTTAACTTTCTTGAGAATAAACTTAGAGCAGCCTTGATCTCTTTGTGGAATGTAACCCTGTATTTGCTGTTTTCTCACTAATCTCTCTTTCCCACTTTGCTTTGTGATTCCTGAAGCAGAGTTGCAGGGTTTCCCAGCTGGCTTGTTTGCAAGCAGCCTGCTGCCAGCTGTGCTTTCAGACAGGGATGCTCAGTCTTTTTGCCCATCCAGACAGGGTATCTTTGCCTATGGTTTAACTCCTGGGAACGAACAGCTATTGTAAGTGGCTGTAGCTTTGGACGTGAAACATTCCTGTAGGAATGTAATGGCAGGGCATGTGCTACTGGTGTAGGCAAAGTACTCTGGCTCTGCCTGTGCTCACCTTGCATTGTGCTGCAAGCCAACAGGGAACCCACATCCCAGATACCTTAGGCCTGAAAGAGTCACATTCACACCACACTGGTCAGGAGCCATGTATCTTAGACAGTGCTACAGGCACAGTCACAGCCTGCCCTGAATGGGACTGGCCTGTCTGGGGCGGTGAGACAGGTGCCCTGGGCGAATTACCAGCCCAGGGTCTTTCACCTCAGCCATCTCTGCTTTGTTCTGCAGTGAGAAGACACCAGCACCGTGCTCCTTTATGTCTTCTTCCTTGCTCCAAGACCTCACCGTGTAGCACAGAGAAAAGCTCTTTCAGAATTTAGTAACTGAGTATTCCTGGTGTAGTAATACAGAGCACAACAGTATCACAGATCTGTGGAAGAATGAACCATGCTTCTCTTTAGAAGTTCAGGTTCTTGATGTTTATCTTCTGCAGTGCTTTCAGTTCCATGCCTCCATCATGTTCCCCACTTACTGCAGATGTCCTTCTTTCTCTGAGTCCATGTGTCTTCAGCTGTGTGAGGTCCTTGCTGTGGTAAGCTGTAAAACTCAAGAATAATGTGTCTGCTTTCTCCCCTCTGTTTTGCTGAGAGTGCAAACTAAGAAGTTTCCTCAGTATTTTGAAGACTATTCCTTAGCTAATAATGAGTCTTCTACATGGATTTTTCTAATTAAATATTTCTTTTAGTATACGTAATGGTTTGATCTAAGACCTCCCTATTAATTCGAGGTCAGGCTGATTTTGGATCACTTGATGTCACTTGAGACAGCCATCATGGCTTCACTAAGGACAAGTCCTGCTTTTTCTGATGGAGTGGCTACATCAGTGGACAAGGGAAGAGCTAGAAGTATCATCGTTCTGGACTTATGTAAGGCCTTTGACTTGGTCCCCCATAACATACTTCTCTCTAAACTGGATAGATATGGATTTGGTGGGTGGGCTGTTCAGTGGATAAGGAATTGGTTGTATCCAGAGGGTAACTGCCAGTGGCTCAGTGTCCAGGTGGACATCAGTGATAAATGGTGTCCCTCAGGGGTCCATACTGGCACCAGTGCTGTTTAATATCTTCATCAATGACATAGACAATGGTATCAAGTGGCCCTTCAACAGGTTTGCAGTTGACTCACCAGAGTGATGGGATGTCATCCAGAAGGGCCTGGACAATCTTGAGAAGTGGACCTGTGTGAGGTTCAACAAGAGCAATGTCTCTTGCACCTGGGTCAGGGCAAAAGGCCTCAGAGAAACCTTATTGCAGCATTTTGGTACTTAAAGGAGGCCCTTAAGAAAGATGGGGGCAGTCTTTTTAGCAGGGTCTGTTGCACCAGGACAAGGGGTAATGGTTTTAAACTAAGAGGGTAGCTTTAGACTAGATACGAGGAAGACATTTTTTTTATTCTGAGGGTGGTGAAACACTGGCACAGGTTGCCCAGCGACGTGGTAGATGCTCCATCCCTGGAAGTGTTCAAGGTCAGGTTGGATGGGACTCTGAGCAACCTGATCTAGATGATGTCCCTGCTCACTGCAGAGGAGTTGGACTAGATGACCTTTGAAGGTCCCTTACAGCCCAGACCATCTGATGATTCTGTGTCTGTACTTGGCTCTCTTCTTTCCTCTTCAGTCCTCATGTTCTTCAAGAAGTGCTTGAATATCTCCTGACAATTCTGAAACTTAAAGCTATACAGTAAGTTTTCATAGCATTCTCTCTTTATAGATTGTTCTCATCACTCTCACTGTTTGAGAGGAGGTTTTCTTCAACAGTTTCTCTCCAGCTTAAAGCTTGTAATCATTCTGTTGCCGTGGAAATTACTGTGATAATGATGGTTTAGTGATCATAACTTCACTGCTGCATTAGGTAAGAAGACAAAGGAGCTGTTGCGTGGGATAAAGCCCTGAATTAAGCAAGTTGTATACATTTCACACATATATTGAGGAAGATAACACCTGAAAAGAAATTAGGGTTGGTACAGGCTGCTAAGAAAAAAACAAGTCTAAATATTAAAAAGGAGGAGGAAAAAAAAAGCCCAATATCTCATCTAGGGACTGTGGTTTGGAACAGCGGTTCCAGTCTGTTCCTTTCAGGAGATCAGACTTCCATCTTGGGTAATGGCCTTTGTTGTTTCTGTTTGGAAGCAGGATTTCGGAAATCCTTACCCTTCCTTAACAGGAGGGAAGGATGCAGACAGAGCCCTTATATATAGCTTTAGAGCGAAGGATAAAGGAATTTCCTGCTCAAGTACCCATGATTAGTTCTCTTGTTTGGGAAGAGAGAGCTGACTTTAGGCACACAGGAAAAATTTCATTTATCAGTCTTTGTCTCTTAATCAATTTTAGTAGTAATCTCTATTCTAGAGTTTTGGATGTCTATAAGGAATTAAATAGATTTGATACTTATGTTGTTTCCTTATCCTCTTCCTTGATTAGTATTTAATATTCCAGAGCTCCTTGGTTCCTTCTTATATGTGGTTGTTTTAGAAAAGGCTAAACTTCCATGTCACTGAAATTGCTAACCACAATGTTCAGCTTGTCCTGTTTCCTTGCTTTTTCTTTAATGCATGACCCATTATTCTTAACCGCATCTGTTCTTCAGCATTCTTTGCTGGGCAGTTCAAAGTGGGAAACATTAACAGTACAGCTCTCTGGCTTTGGATCTAAGCATATAGTTCCTGCACGTTTTGAAAATAAAAATTTATATTGCTTTTTGCCCTGACATTTGTAAATACACGTACAGTTTGTAAATACAGACATGTTCCTCTTGTGATTAGTGTAGCTGCCTTTCACATGCACAAGATTTCACAAGTTGCTTGGTGGTCAAGGCAAGGTTTCTAAGGAGGTATTCTGTACGTGCACACCAGGGTGTGTGGGCACTGTTTTTCAATATTCATTGTTTTCTTGACTATTAAATGCAAAACTGGGAACAAGTCCAAAATCTTTAATAGCTAGAATGTATTTCATGCTGATCCCCTCTAAACTGGCATCCTCCAATGCCAAGTTCTAAAGCAAGAGCTGCAGTGATGATGAGTTTCTCTAATGGGGTTTTTGTTCAGGGTTGCCTTGATATTTATATTTTCTGTACTGTAGGATTCAGACAGAAGGTCTCCGCTTATAGAAGGGCCCAATATCTTTCTGGCTGAAATGCCCTTAGGACAGAGGTGCTGATTTTTGCAGTAGATCCTGATATCCTTTTAAAATTTTATATTGTTACAGCATGTTTCTCAGCATGCTCACTTGTGTCATTTCACTTATGAAATTCACAACAGAGATCTTGTTCTTTGTTGTTCCTCTTGGTGTTACGTCTTGCTGGCTCTGGGCTTACACCAAAAGAAGTTCTTAAAATCCTAACACACAGTAGTGATATAACAGAACTGTGCCACCAATACTGTTCTGTAGAAATCAATGTATTGTTTTTAAATGTAAACCAAAAGGAGGCCATGCTTTCTTTTCTGGGCAGCACATGAAGAAGAGCGTTGGAGTGTGAGCACCTTGCTTGTTAGCGACTGAATTCCCCTGATGCAAAAAGGGAGTTTGCAAAATAGTGTCTCCTACCTTGGGAAATGGAGTAAGCTGAGGTAGAGGACTTCATACAACATGAACAGAATATCCAAAGATGGGAGTGAGACCAAGAAAATGGGGAGAGAGGGAGAGATGAGAAAAGAAGGAGGGAGGTACTCATTTTTGGAGAACAACGCAACTGTAAACGAAAAAATCCAAGGAGTGGCCTGGTGGAAGCGTTGGACTATTACTGGGTCTTTTCAACACAGCATTGCATTTAAGTCTCATAGTTACTGAAGAAAGGCAACAGCTGCTACTTTAGAGCATGAAGCAGAGGAACAGAAAAATAATCATAGATATAGAGGAATGCCTTCCAGAGGGACTGTCTTGCACAAGCCACTCCACTTTATGTAACAAAAGCCTGGTGACACAATGCATGATTTAGTCATAGGAGTGTCACAGAGTGGGCAAATATTGTACATCTGGAAATATTTAAACAAGCAATTAGTTTCTGGAAAAATGGCAAATTACTCAAGGAAAATATAGTCCATTGTGTTAGCATCTGACTGCACATCTACAAGACGTATGACTCTCTCAACTTCCTTAACCATCACTTCTTTGATTCTCATACCCACCAGTTGTATGTGGACAGGTAGCACGGGAGTGTCAGGACTAACAACCAGGTATCACCAGGGGCTGTAATGGTTTTGCCCCTTTGAAAAAAGGGCCAGTGAACAGGGAGGCAGGTGGGGAGGTGTCCCTCTCTTCATCACTGCGAGCACTCTGCGTCCCATCTGGTCACCCTTGCTTTGGGGACATGGACCTAATCCTGTGGGATTTCACTGTCTTCGTTAGACGTTACCATGGAAGTCCTGTGCCAGCTCAAGCAACCTATCCTACTGAGGATCAAAATCTCTGACTGTAACACAGCCTGCTCCATTGCACACTGTCTTCCTAGACTTTGTCAGAACAGGTTTCCTCTGTTCCATTGCTACACAGAAAGATTTTGAGGAAGGAGTGAGGGATCACAGCCCACTTCCACCCTTTCTCTCTCCCTGTGGCTGGTGAAAAAGGCTGGCTGGAATAGAGGCACAGCAAGGCAGGGACTTCACAGAGAGTTACGCTGCTGTCATGTGCTACCTGTGACTAATACATGATGTTTGATAGCACACGCATGTAGAATTATGATGCTACTGTGACATTGACATGTTGCCAATTGCCTGCCCCTGGTAATGTGCCTGCCGCCCAGCTGTATGTGGATCATAAGTGGAGTATAGATGTCTCCATAGCTGGAGTTAGCAGTAGGGCAATAATTCAGGACCTGGTTTGGCTTGTGGCAGAATCTGCAGTGTCTCTAAAGAATGACTGCCCAAAATGGAGAACTGCAGGCCAGGAGAAGAGGTCATACTTGGCACCAAAGTGCCAGAGGTTAGCACTGAGTCTGGTGGTGTTTTGGTCATTGGTGTCCTAGTGTGTTCTAACCGCTGCCTCTTGCAGAAGCTTTTTGGACCATAATTGCTTTGGTTGTTTGTCATTACAGAAGTAACGCTGAAGGTCCATGTAAGCGATGCCAGCACACATCAGCCAGTAACTGAAGCCTTCATTGAGATTTTTACCAACCAGATCTCCATTGCATCTGGAACCTCAGGAGCAGATGGCACTGCCTTCCTCAAGTTTCAGTATAAGTTGGGCAATCAGCTCATAGTGACTGCTAGTAAACATGCATATGTGCCAAATTCTGCACCATGGAAACCTGTAAGATTGCCTGGTAAGAGATCTTTATTTTTCTTCTGAGGTAAGATTTTGCATCTAAAGGAAGTTACACAGTTTTGTATGATGTGTTTTAATGCTTGAAATCCTGGGTGGGAGGAAGAACATCTGTGCATTTAAAAAAAAAAAAAAAAAAAAAAAAAAAAAAATTTTTTTTTTTTTCCTTACTTAAACGGTAGCATCAGGGCTGTGCAGA
>JANIJG010007997.1:20198-33119 GCA_024611175.1 Megaceryle torquata | reverse complement strand
CTGTCCCCCCCCACCCTCACTATCGTTTTTATGTTTTGATTCTTGTTCGTTAGGTTCCTTCTGCGGGGGGGTGACAGGGGGGGGGGGGGGGGGGAGAATCTGTATATATTTGCATAAAATAATGCCTGAGAAGAAACAGGGAGATAGCCTGATTTTCTGTCATCTTTGATTCTGGTCTTGTGGCACAGCCTAAGGTTGGCTATGTGGCAGAGGTGGAAGGAATGAATGTCTGTGCTCTTCTTAGGAGCTGAGTGAACCTCATGGCACAGACAGGGAGACAGTTTGTTAAGAGCCAACTCTGCCAAAGAAGCAGAAATGTCATCATAGAGAAGGGTGTCGAATTCATACACTGCTATCTTCCCTTTTTAATTTTCACATGCTAATTGCATTCCTTCCATTCACGACTAGAACACAGAGAAATTGGCTCTAGTTATAAATACAGTTTTTGGATCTTTTCATATCTTTCATTATATAGGCAAATTGGTTTGTTTCTAGTGAATGTGAAAACCTATCAGAAAGAAAGTAAAGCTTCATCTTAAAACTTCACAACTTAAAAATGTTAGATGATGCTGCACATCTGAGAGGGATTAAATCTTATGCTGCAGAGCTTTCTATTAAAGAGCTCCTTTTCAATATAGAAAACACGGCCAGATATTTTTAGCACACTTTCTCCTGCCCTTCCCCCCATCTTTTTAGATAGAAGCATTTTGGCTTGGAAGCTTAGCTGCAGAAAATACCTCACTGTCAGTTTTGTCCCTAATGAGCTCTTATTTTACAGGAGCTTTAGGTGGTTTGCAGTGCTAAAATTAAACAGCACGAATTCTGAATTACTTGACTTCTTATCCATCAGCTCCCAGGTGCACAGGAAGAATGCCTGTTTTCTTTTATTTTTAATAGAAATACAGCTGGAGACCCCAGTTTTGGAAAATCAATGTGTCACAGCTTTTGGCAACTCTTAGTGATTTGTCACTGACATCTTATCAATGATGCAACCCCAAAACAATGAACATCATACTCTTTGTACATATTTTATTGATATTATTGTGTTTTCATTGATTGCCTGCCACTGCAATGGAGTTGTTGTGATGTATGGTCTTCTGCATCTTTTGCAGACAGACTTCTTGACCCGAAGGACCTGTCAAGCCTGGGGGGATGTATTTTGCAGCATCATACACAATTTGACTTGTGAGCATTGCCCCATTGAATTCATTGTCAGGAGAAAAGAGCAGGAAAACAAAGAAGCTGAAGAAGGGACAGAGAGATAAAAAGGAGGGGTAAAGAAAGATGTGAGTCATTTTCTGAGATTCCCAGAAGTGGGAGATTAGGTCCTGAGAATGCTTTTGCAGAGTGCATCTGGAGGAGGCATCTTATTGTGGTTTCATATAGGGTGACAGAGTCTGAACCTTCCTGAAGAAGAGTGTTAGATGACTTCCAGAGTCTCGTTCATGAGACACTAAGGCACTGAGGAGATGGAATGAGGCGGTAGGAGGGGATCTGTGGAGAAAAGAGAGATCTTGAACTGCAGCAAAGCATACAGGCTTATATTTGCTCTGAAGCACCCACTCAGAAACCTAACTTCATATAGCACAAAACAAATCTAAGATAAAAATATTTAAGATGTAAAATGGAGCATTCATCACAATCTGATGATGTTTGGCACTGCACTGTTGATGTACTCCCTTAAGAATACACCAGTTTCTTCTAGACTTTTTTGCAACACAGAAGAAAACATAGCATTAAACTACTGACTGTCCTTGCTAACTATATATGTGCACATAAAATTTTATGTAAACAGTAAGTTAACAAGGAAGGTGTTGGTTTTATGAGCATACATAAGCATTCACAAGTATATTTTAGTTGCATAAAGCATACATTTATTTTCTTTCAGGAAAATAAAGGCAAATAAATCACATTCTCTAAAATCCTTTACTTTAGTTGATCCTGTTATAGCAGAAAATGTTTGTGTTCACCTTTAACATGCTGATCTAGAATGCAGTTCAAGAACACTCAGAGTTTCAGGAAAGTTATAGTTTTGAAATATAACTGTGACTAAATCTGTGACTAAATTAATATTATTTTCAAGCTGTATGTTGTTACAGGCACAGCCTAAAATGCTAGTTAAAGATGTCCCTGCTCACTGCATGGAGGGTTGGGCTAGATGAACTTTAAAGGTCCCTTCCAACCCAAAACATTCTGTGATTCTAAAAAGGGAGGGGAGGGCGGAGGTGTCTGAGTACAGCTAACATGCTGCAAAGCAGAAATTTTGTAATGTAATATATGTTGGTAATGCCATTAACTTTCTGATCTTCCCTTCAGAGCAGGGGGTGTCAGAATGGTTTGCAGCAGCAGCAGCTGAACAGAGACAAAGAAAAAATGCCAGGCTAAAACTAGCTTCTGCATTATTGATTATCTGGAATTTCTGACTTTTAATTTGTGTAACTGGATTTTCCCACAGCTGTTTACAAACTGCCATTGTACAAAACTATTTCTCATTAATGAGTTTTGAGAAATGCCTCTTAACAAGGAATGTAGGTACCCTAATTCCAATTTAAAAGTAACTCCTTTCAAAATGATTCTATCCATTTTGAAAAGGAATTAATTGATTCTAAAAGAAGAGAACCTCCCTCCCTCCCTCCCTTCCTCCCTTCCTCCCTTCCTCCCTTCCTTTCCTTCCTTTCCTTCCTTTCCTTCCTTTCCTTCCTTTCCTTCCTTTCCTTCCTTTCCTTCCTTCCTTTTTCCCCTCCCCTAGATGGATGTCCTAACAGGAATAGTCAGTCTGTTCACATCTCAGGCTGCAACTTATCCAAATTAACACAGTTCTGTTCAAAAATTTGACAGAATCAGAATTTCCATGGTTGGAATGAAGTCAGGACAGTGGCAGTATCTTTTACACTGTAAAATGTACATAAGCTCACTCTGTTTTACAACTGAAGTGCAACTTGAAGTGTTAAGGATTTAAAAACCACATTTCATTGACAGAAAGATGAACTAACGCTTTTGTGTGATTCTGTTAATCTGTTTTTTTCCATAACTTAATACAGCAATCAGACAAGAGCCTTTCAAAACACTATGTATAATGTAATGTATTAAGTTTTCTTTTGACTCACAAGATTAGAGAGCACTAGAAAGCTTCTTCACCATTAGCTTTGTTCCAGTTTCTTCCAGTAATGTTTAAAATAACAAAACCCTAAATACTGTTCCTGTTTAAAATATTGCTGGTGGTCATCAGATAGGACTTCAGGGGGTTTATTCATTAAAATATTTTAATAGAGCCCCAAATAATTATTTTCAAGTGTCTGAGGAGCACTACAGATCAGTAGCAAACAATAAATTAACGGAAAAATAATTTAACATAATGTCACACAGTGCAAATAATGGTATGAGTTACATTGACTATAATTACCATTCAAAAAAGAAAACTGGGTTTTGCATAGTCTTCTAATAGGCTGCGTTCTCCTCTTAGAAATGGATCAAGCCTCGGAAACAGAAAGGTTCTTCCTTCCTTTAAAAAGACTCTCTCTGCCACCCTGCCTCCCAAAAGTGCAACAAACTGGCTTATTCATAAATGTGTTGTCAAGATGCCCAGTGTCTCTGTACTGCCCTGACTGTCAAGCAGCAATGTGGCCCTGTGTTAGAAGGTCAAGGCTCCACCATGCCCTGTGGACATCTCACTCTCATGCTGAAGAAGACCCAGACACCTTCCCTCCCTTGGCCTCCTTCTCAGCTGAACTGGAGGAGGGACTTTATGGGGAGAAAGCAGCGAGGAGTTTTGTCTCTCTGACTTCAGCATTAGCATAAAAATTACACAGGAATAAAAGTATCTACAGCATTACAAATGCATACTAATTATACAAGAATAGATCACAGATGTTTTCTCATGATAGATGACAGCTCATGCTGCAAGGATACTAATTGGTTTTAGTGGTAGCACTTTTGAGCATCCCAAAGTTCTCCCTGTACAGAAATACTAATGAGAGTCACAATAAAATATATATCCAAATTTCATTTTGGAATCATTTATGATGATAGATAAATAAATGTATTGTGCATTTCTTTCTTGGACATATTGTATTACTACGGAAATGTGACCACATCAGCCTGAACTGAGTGATTATATTGCTGCTACTAGTGGATTAAGCTTTATAGCAAGGTTAAAGTCTTTAAGCTGGCCTGATCACTAGTATCAGGCTTAGTTTATGAAGGCATGGTGGTTCTGTTTGCATCTGTGACTACTAGCCAATTATGGGGATGATTTTTGGTCAAATGCATCAGTTCATCAAATTACCTATAAATATCTGCATGGTTACGTTAGAAAAAAAGACCAAGCTCACACCTTCATCAGGCAACCCCTCTAAGTCATATACATTGGAATTTTGCTCCAAAGTTAGTTCACAGAGGAAGCATCTGATCTATGATTTTGGGGTTTTTTTGGTTTTAGTAATGCATATCTAAGCTTCTTGAGAGTAAAAGCATTTTTTTCTGGCATGGATGATAGTGCATATTGTGACATATTCCAGCGATATTGTAATTTAGTTTAACAGTAACAATGGTGAGCTTGATATGGAAATGCTTTTGCCATATATGAAAGGAAAGCTTCAGTGTTAGTTTATCTAGGAAGAAAAAGGAAAACATGAAGGCTGCATGTCATTTAATTCTGAAAAGTGACCTGACCAGATGTCAAAATTATTAAGCAGCAGCATGACAGCCCTTGGATGCCAGCCCTTGAAAATAAGACAAGCAAGACAAGGAGATATTGAAATATGTGGACTCAAACTAAACTCTGTGTGTATTTTCTTAAAGGGGAAACAAAAGCATGTCTATAAATATTGGCTTAATCATTTGCTTCCAGCAGTCAGAAATGTCAGTTGAATTTTGCCAAATTATGGAAAATTTCAGCCTGTAACTTCAATGACCTGTTAGACTGGTTTTCTCTCAGGAAGGCTATCTTGGATATATCACCCCGAGATGATTTATAAAATAAATACTCTGTTTAAAAGGATTTAATAGAGAGTTTTGTTTGCTCATTCCTTACTGTGTCTCTTACTGTTCCCTAACAAAGCCCATTGGTCGCATAGGATGGACCAGAGGTGGGTAAGCATGAGTAAAGGCTTAATTGAGTGTCATGTCACTGACAATCAAAGTCTGAATAGCCCCAAAAAAGAGGACCTATACTTTCTTATCCTGTGTATAGGTTATGTATGGTCACTTGCAGTCACACCCATAATGTTGGCAGTGGAACTAGATAACAATTTAGTGATAATACTTACTATTCTATTAAGAAACTATTTGTTGTGGGGTTTTTTATCTGCAAAACACTTTGAAAACATTTATCAAACCTTTTACAGAAAGGGTGCTGCAAGCAGATGTTTTTCAAAAACTGAGGAAAAAATAGGAATAAGCAAGTAAGTACTTATATTCTCTATTTCAAATTGAATCTCTACTCCATGAGAGAACAAGAGACTGGTTCAACACTGAGTTGTTCTGCAATGTTGCTGTTAATTCTATTTCTGTTCTCTCAAAACTATTAAAAAATGCTGGTTTATATCTGCTATCCCATTTTTAATTGTTTCTTTAGTGTAATCAGATCTTCATTGATTGATAAAAACATGAATCTTGTGGTTTTCTGCAAAGATAATTGATTTTCATCATTTATTTCTGAAGCAAAAAAACTTACAAATTAATTTTCATTAAGAATTTTTATAAACTATTTTATTATTTGCTACTGGAAGTTAATCAAGAGCAACATTAATTTTTTAAGCATGTCCTAGCTGTAGCATTTAATTTATGAATTATAATTACAGTATTTACCGTCTTTCATCACTGATGTCAGTCATCAGCTTCCAGGAACCTGCAAGTTCAACATAGTCTAATGTTTGAAAGTTATACCCAGAAATTGAATATCAAAGTTTCTATAAAAAGAAAAAGTTAATAATATACGGGAATAACATATTCGGTGTGAGAAATCTGTCAAAGGAACAGAATTTTTAAAGTAATTTTATCACTTGCTTGGAGGAACCTATCAGTTCCTTCGGGCTTTCCTTTGGGCCTGGTTCCGCCAATATTACTTGATTGAGATCTTGCTAGTACTAATGTTCAACTTTAGTCAAGATTAACTGCCTATACTGATGCAGACAGTAACGAAGTCAGATACCATGCAAGAGCCCAGGCCTCTTTGGGAGAGGATGGAGAGTGGTTATGGTAAGGCAAAAGATGACACCTTGCTAGTATAGGTTTTGAGCTCATGGACATCCAGCTGAAGCCATGGAGAGGGGACTTACTGTCTGGCAGCCTGTAGTCCAGTGACCTTACGCTTAGTAGTTACCTTATACACCAATGAAAGAAGGAAAAGGAGCAGATTCCCAACTTCTAGTACAGAGTTTAAGTAGTGATGTTTAAGGGACTAGGGAGGTAAAGAACTGTGAAATAGGGCAAGATTAGAAAGACTTTTAAAGCATGACACTTGACCCAGGAGCTTTTTCATCCTTTTTTCTTTCCCCGTCCTGCTGAGGCAGGGGAGTGAGAGAGCAGCTGGGTGGGCATCTGGCCAAGGCTAATCCAGCACACATGGCAAAACAGAATTTCAGGCAAACTGCAGATGTTCTTCATAACTTTATGTTGTGAAGGTATACGGTGGTCTGAAGGTGAGGAAGGGGCATCTGCAGAACCAGAGTCAGCACACCAGTTAGTTGGAATTCATGATCTCTGTCTTCTCTCCCTACTCCACTGCTGAGCACTCATCCATGCCTCCCTTTCCTCTCATCATTTGTGTCCCAGGCCACAGTCTTCCCAGCCCTTATGGTTTCTGTCAGCTGCTTGCTTGTCTCTCTCCAGACCCCATTGCTCAGATCTGCGTCTCCATTCTCTCTCAGATATCTGGTGCCACAGGCTTTGGGCTAAAAGGGAGGACAAAACATAGAGTAAAACTTACCCACCCACACAGATTTTCCTGTTCTGTACTGCCTCTCTGAATCTCTCCTTCTGGGTCTTACAGCATGGCTGCTGCTCTTTCACACCTTCCCTTTGAGGTAGAGCCAGATCAGAGAGACAGCACACATGGGCTTGCAACCTGCCCCTCTTCTCTGCCATCCCTTGCAGCAAGATGTTTGTACCTAGGATCAGCAGGGTTGCCTTTCAGAAAGGGTGTGGTGGGAACAGGCTCCACCAGTCACAGCACTTTAAGCTCCCCGCAAGAGAGTCATACCTTGGTTTTGGGAACTGAAGATCTAGTCTGACCTCCAAATAAATGCAGGGATTTTGTCCAGGCACTCCTACTGAGGCCCAGGAGCAAAGGCTTCACACTGGCAGATCTTCCAGGAAAACAACAGTCTTGAAGAAACCCAAAGCTAGAAATCCTGCCACTTTCTTTAGTAATATGCTATAACAGTAATTAATCTTACTGGTAGAAGGTGTGCCTTTCATTTTAATACATCTAACTTCAGCGCTCACTTCTTGTCCTTGTTATGATTTTTTCATGTCTACCTCTCATTTACATCAGTGGATTGATAGCATCCTTTAGAAGAAGTTATCATTATCAACAGTAAAATAAATGTATGATTTTCCATAAACAAAATAATAATAAAAAGACAGCCATTTATGTAATACTAGTATACCACTTAGATCAAGATCTTCAAAAGTGCCAGATAGCATTAAATGCCATCATAAAAATTTTCATAATTCCAATAAAAAGATGTGGGGTTTTTTCCAAAAGAAAACAGAAGGAAGAAAAGTCCTGTACCATGTAACTAATAACACCTTGGAGGAGATTCAAAGGCTAATGTTGGAAATATGGCGCAAGAACTAATTTCAGGACAAAATCCACAAACCTTCATTCTTTTCATAATTCTTTTGAAAATGAATATGTTACAAGAATGCTGAGATTTTGCTTCAGATGAGTACAGATAGAGGGCAAGATATGTGACCTGGACAGGCAAAGCACCATTCAGTGTTTAGCAGTGATTGTCTTTAAGAAGAAGAACTCATGGCATTTGGATGGAAGGGTAGATGTGTAGGTAAACAGGGCAAGTTGCAGAAAGGAGAATGGCAAGGAGGACTTTGTGTACAAGCCAAAGGGTGTGTATGTGTATGCATAGAAAAGACAAGATAAAAAAGAGAAGCTAGGCTGCACATCAAAATTGCCTAAAGTCAATTCCTGTCAAATCAGCTTCTCAAGTAGAAGAGAAGCATTCAGGCAGCTTTAGTCTCCCCAAGCACCAACAGGACCCACCAAGTAAAGCAACAAAGACATTTTAATTGCCAGTGGATTGTCACAATCTCTGGTTTCAGTTTGCCCTCCAAATATATATCAAACTATTTCAACTACTTGTCATCTACGTCAGGACAGATATTTCATTATTCCAGAACCAAAATGCTAATTTGAACAGAGATCCTGACTTCACCATGAAGAGATTAGGCAGAAAGCAAGAGGCTTTATGACTTTGCAAGTAGGCCTGACTTAAATCTGGGACAGGGTGGTGATGTTGTCTCATGGCCAGTAGGACCCAGGAAACCTCATTCTCTCCTCACCTTTGTCACTTCTGCTTCTAGATGGTGGACAAATAATTTCACTCTTTGTGCCTCAGTCCCTTACCTATTAATTGATATTAGAAAAAGTGGGTAGTGGTGAAAGAAAAAGGGGTATAAAGAAATAGAAAAAAGCTATTTGATCTTTCAAAAGTATTTTGACAACCCTGATGACCTATGTAGTATGGTAATGATGATAATGGTGAATGCAATGCAATCCCCAATGTTATCTGTGTGTGGAAAAGACTCTTCTCATTTGAGATCCACACTCCCAATATTTCTAAGAGCAAATAACCAGTAGAAGACTAATCTTATCATGGTAATGTGGCATTGTGAAGCAATAGATACCACTATCTTTGTGTATCTTTGAAATACAGTTTACAAAATTTAGCATGCCTGTGCTTTCCATTTGGAGGTTTACATTTCAGAGAAAATAGCATAGGAAGTCTGTTGCCCTCTCCTAAATGGGTTAAAGCTTTCAAGGTCCAAACAGTAGGACTCAGCTGAGCACAGATGGACAGGAAACTTCTTTATCATGAAAAATATAAGAGCTTTGTGCTTGTTATTCTCAGTGCTGCTGATTGCTGGGATGTTGGGTTCCAAAATCAGCATTTGGCAGCATCCTGACTGGCAACTGTGGTGGTGCAGTGCTGTGTCACATGGTGGGCAGAGCTCAGTAAATCAGGTTTTAATTTGCATTTCAAAAAAAAAAAAAAAAAAAAAAAAAAAAATCGTCTTCAGACAATCTCAAGGATGTTATGTCAGAAGCAAATTGGGTTCAGAAATCTGTCTATGACCTAAATTCAAAATCCCAATGCTGGTTCTGTTCCAGAGAACTGAATTTGAAAATTTAGAGCTGTGGTTTTGTGTTGGACACATACTCAAAACAAGTGATGGCATAGGGAAATATAAAACAGACTGTGACATTAGCAAAAGTGAATGGAAGAAAAAAATAAATAAAAAACAATACTTTAAAAGAGGCAAATAATCTGAAGTATTTCTCTAATGAACAATGACTCTGTGAAAATGGTGCCAGTCAGAACCATGCTTACAAAGCAGCATAACCTTTTTTCCTCTCTATGCCTCTGGGTTCTGGAGTATATCCTGACTGTAACATTTTGATGGGCCTGATACTGCATGTCTGTGGTCATGTCTGAATTGAGCATCAAAGTTCTTGTAGAGATCCCTAACTGCTCTCAGTGTCCTCAGCAGCAATGTAGCTATGTCAGCTCGAAGCAGAGTCTGGGTTATCAAGTGCTGGCAACTGACAGGTCTTATTACTGTGCATGAGACACAGCGTTAACATGTCTGTGCTGCTTTTGTTTCTGAGAGAGCATCTCCTCATGGCATTGCTCTTGGCAATGTGGATGCAACATCTTGAATGGGTGCTAGTATAAGAATGTCTCTGCATCAGATAAACACATCTAGAATATGGAGGTATGGAGAGAGTGGTTTATTTGTTCTTTCTGTAGTCTTCAAAATATTCTGGACAGGTTATTGAAGAGTTATTTTCAATTGAATAAGGTGATGAACTTAGAGATAGGTGGGGATACATATGTCAACATGATGAACCAGAACTCCAGAATCGTGATGTTGAGATGCTTAGTCCAAATGGTTTTTTGTGTGCATGTTCTTTAAATTACCCTTGTCTATAAGGTCACATTTTTTTTTATAGCCATACAAGTGGAGAGGAGAAGACACAAAGAGCCCTGACTAATCTAGCCCCCATAAGAATGTTTGTAACTTAGCCCAGTGACCTACATGTAAGAAACTTACAGCCAACTAAACCTGAGGCTGACCCTCTTTAAACCTCAGCATATTCCCTCCTTAATTCAGGGAGTTTGTGAGCTTCTCCTAGTCAGAGGCAGCTGGGGTTGGTAGTGTATCTAACAGCCTCTTCACACACAACACTTCTCGGATGGAAGCATCAAAAATATAAGGTAAAGCCTCCACCCCTTGAAGAGAAACACTCTTCTGTGCTCTGCATTGTGTTGTGTGGTGTTCAGGGATTCACCTTCTTGGTGCTTATCTTTTTGCACAGCTCCTAATGCTAAATGCCACAATGTGGCCCTTTTTAATTCACCAAATAAAAAGGAAATGCCAATATTACAATGGTGTGAACACTAAGTAGTAATGCACCTAATAAAATGTTTGCTGGTGGAGCTCTCTCACTTCCTGGTAAATGCCATGACCCATATTTTTCAGTGTATATTAAACAAGCTGTCACCTAGGCATATTTGTGAAAAATAATACTGGATGAAAAATGCACTGTGGGTATTTTGAATGTCTGCAGCATTTAATGTCTGCTTGCTGTATTTGCCAGAGCCAGCATAAAGTAAGTGTAGTAGACTCCAAGGACAATGTCCTCCTGTCAGTTAAGGTACCCAAATATTGTCAACTCACAGTGCATCATGAATGCAGATTGTACCAAAATTTAAAAGTATTACCTATCATAGCATGTGCACAATTTCTGAGCTCTTAGGTACATCATAAAAACCACACTGATAATTGTCCATAAAATAATCAAAAACTTTAAAGTATGAATTTCTGGGGTGAAAATAACAATCTATGGGGAGGAAGACATGGGAACTTTCCATCCTCTCCCTTCCCCCGCTCCAACAATGGAGTAAAGAAGTCATGAGTTTCTGAATAGACTATAAAACTTTTTTACCCACAGTTCAAATTCATTTAGGCTACCAGTCAGGGAAGCTAATTAACTGACAGCTGTTCTGTGACCATCATAAGAGAAATTAGCTAATGAGTGTGCTCTTGTTTTCTTCTTAGCAGATAGGTACATCTCATCCAGGAATCAGTGCCCTCCTGGATGGTCCTGCAGCATCCAAGGACATCCTGGGCTCGGAAATAGAACTTGCCCCAAGGTGCTGACACTCACATACTTATGAGGTCGTTGGAAGAATGGAGGAGAAACTCTGCACCTCTTCAGGGATGCAGTTCTTCCTGCAAGTGTGACACCTGCTTTAAAAAATGTGACAGAAGGAAGTAGGGATGGCTGATGGCACTGATGAGGAAAGCTGTTGCCTGGAGTAGGGTCCTTGCATGCCAGTCACTGCTACCTCAGCCTGTCCTGTGGCCAGAGCAATGCTTGATGGAGCTGAAGTCCATTTCATCATCCCTACTGGGAAAGCCTGAACCAGGAGAAGGATCTTAGGAGGAAAAGCTGTAAGTAAGGCAATCACTCATTTGGGAGATACAAATCAGACTGTGGTTCCATAATATTCTCCCTGCAAGACCTTTCACTTAATAGTCTTTAGACTCAGTTTTCTGTCTTTGCATTTCAATAACTCTGCTTTCCCATCCTCTGTCACCTCTGACTGTGGATTCCTGGTACAGAAGTCCCTGGCCCCCTCTGTGTTTACTTTTCATTACAAATGGGTACAGGCAATGTTGGCTCAGCTATGTTAAAGTCTTTTCTGTCCCCAACTTTGTGCATTTGATCTTTTCTGTTATTTTTGAGCTATGGTGATTCACAAAAGTAAGTTCTTTATTTGATTTTTCTTTGCTTTAGTTCACACTGTGTGCAGGTACAGATGTAATGTGGTCATGTTGACATCATGTCAGAATGGTAGACAATTCCTAATTTTATTCCACACTATTTCTTCCCATCAAATCTATCTCAGTTTCTATTCCACATCTTCCCAGAGCCACTCAAAGGCACCATTACTGGAGACCTGTCTTTGATCGCTTGAAATAGACTCACTTATTCAGTGAATAGGCAGACATTACTTCATATCTCAGTAAACGAAGT
Source organism: Megaceryle torquata (assembly GCA_024611175.1). Lineage (NCBI taxonomy): Eukaryota > Metazoa > Chordata > Aves > Coraciiformes > Cerylidae > Megaceryle > Megaceryle torquata. The sequence goes on along the minus strand of JANIJG010007997.1, from coordinate 20,833 downwards.
GTTGGTCTGACATTTAAATGTCATTTTGAAACACTCCTGACCTATATGTCTTTGTTCCTATGAAAAGCTGCAAGGCTGATGTCATATTTAAAAGTATTTAAATCAATCTTAAAGGGGAAAAAAAAGAACAATTGTATGACACATTCTAGGGACAACTATTTTTTATAAGTACAGAGATGCAATGATTCTTGTTCAGCATTAATATTCAATAAAGATCACAGAATCACAGAATTTCTGAGTCTGGAATAGACCTCCAAGATCATCAAGACCATCCTCTGACCCAACACCATGACATCAGCTAGACCATGTCACTAAGCGCCACATCCAGTCTTTCCTTAAACACCCCCAGGGATGGCGACTGCACCACCTCCCTGGGCAGGCCATTCCAGTGTTCTATCACCCTTTCCATGAGGAAGGGCTTCCGAAGATCCAACCTAAACCTCCCCTGGCCAACTTCATGCCCTGCTCTCCTGTCCTGTCACTAGTTGCCTGGGAGAAGAGCCTGACCCCCACCTGACTACACCTTCCTTTCAGGTAGTTGTAGAGAATGATGAGGTTCACCCTGAGTCTCCTCTTCTCCAAGCTGAACAACCCCAGCTCCCTCAGCCTCTCCTCATAAGACTTTCCCTCCAGTC
>JANIJG010007997.1:0-10095 GCA_024611175.1 Megaceryle torquata | reverse complement strand
CCAGTTCATTGTTCAGCTCACATAAGCACGCTTCTTTTAAACTTTTAATAAGCACAAGCTCAGCCTTTGGAAAAGTCTTAAGAGACTAAAAGAGCTAAAAACCCCAACAAATCCCAAACCTTTGCACAAGCCTGAGCAGCCGTCTGGATGGCACACTGAACTGTGACTCTAGAGGACTGGAGCCTGAATCAGCTGTGCTATATGTTTTACAGTGATTCACTTAATACCACCACCCTGTTGTAGCAAGTTTTCAGAATAGGAACACCATACTATATTACAATGCTTAGCACAATAGGACTTTAGCTAGGGGTGAGATCTCTACTGGAACTGTAATCTAAATTTTTTGTATTAACCAACCTGAAACCAAGAGCAAGTTTTCTTGCTGCATCACTACAAAAGTCTGGGGCATCTAAATCAGTGCCAAATGAATCTTGGATGTCCTGGTATCTTTGCTTTATCTCTCCATTAAGTGCTACAATGCAAATTGCAAAGTTAGCTGCTACTCAGTATTCTTCAGGACTCAGCTGCCAAAAGAGAAAAAAATAGCTTCATTTTACATTCATGCTGCAAAATCTTAATCCAAATAGAACTTTAAATATTTGTATGGCCTTCCTTAGGAACAAATATGTTTGTTCTTTTTTCAAAGGTACACCAGAGAAGGAATTGAATAAATGAGAAATGTGAATTGCTCTTCGTGCCAAGTTTAAGTGCTGAATCCCCCAAAGACCTTGTTGTTCTAGAATTGGGTGAACTAAACACAGAGAAGTTATTTTTCTTCCATAATTGATAGGATGTCAAGTAGATTTCTGTGTCTGTGCTAGAAAAGTACGTGTATTGCCATTAAAGGATTCCTAGATTATGAATCATTTTTTTCTCTTTTGTCTGGCCCTACTTTTTTATAAGGAAGTGCATCTCCAGAAAACACAGGAAGAGCAGGATAGCAAATTGATTGGCTTATTCAAGGAGCTTAAAATGATTTCTCTTCACACATCTTCTGTCATGCAAGGTCAGACCATTTGTTTGACTGGTGCTTTTACAACAGAAATGCTTTCCTTTCCTTTAAACCTTTTCCTTTACTTTAAACGTTTTCCAGATTTAAATTCCCATTGGAGTGAAGTAGACATTTCCTCCTTTTTTTATACTAGTGTTCTGCTTTAACAGTGGTTCTACTTCATGATGAACTGTAATATTTTTGTTGTTGTTGTTGTTTAGAAAGCAGGATAAAATATTTGTATATTTACGGAAATGTATGAGCTTCAGAAGGGGATTTAACAGATTTTTTTACTTCCCAACCCACAGACTCATACTGCAATAGCTTGTGTTTGCTTTTCTCTGTTTGCTTTTTTCTGCCTTTTAAACTCAACAGACAAGGTGCCTAAATATGCAGGGTCAGAAAGTAAGTTTTTCCACATTCTGGGTTGTGATGATTAAATCTGAAGCTTCTCTTGTATCATATTTTGCTTGCTATCTGAAATTGCTCATGACTTTCCCATGTACTTTTTTTGTAGTGGCAAGGGATCTATGTGGTAATGTGGGACTACATTGTGTAAGTTTATTTGTACAGCAGCCACAGACATAAGTAGGGATCTTCCACCCTTGGGCACAGATGGATGGATGGATGATAAGGCTTAATTGTCACAATGTAGTGCAAACTGATGGGTTAGAAGGACAGCTACTTTGTAAGAGGTGAATTGTAATGAGACTTGGCTGTCCTAATGCCATTCTTTGAAGGGACTTCTTTTCTACCCTAAGCTCTTTGTGTATTTGCACGTGTGCATGCATTTGTGTGTGTGTGTGCGCACGTGTCTGTGTGAGTGAGCAGATGTTGCTGGGAATGAGTTCTGTATATGAATAATTCAGCAAATGTACCCGTTGACTTAAATCAATACACAAATGTTAAAAATCCCTATTTGCTGGATAGTTCTATCTTCACACTGCTGGAAATCTACCCCAAAAAGTATTTTCTTTGCCTTCATTTGTTCATTTTTATTAAATAATTAAAAAAAGAGGAAATATAAAGATGTCATTTAACTCCAAAAGCATTAAGAAGAGAAAGAGGAGAAATAAAAACAACCCCAATGTTTTCCTTAACTTGTCATCTTCCTCTGTCAAAACAATCCCTGAATTTCATGATTAGACAAAGGGTTCTCCTACTGCTGCCATAGCTGCTGTTAGTATGTTTCTGACATTTAGTAAAATAGCGAAGTTTTTACTAACATGGTACCCTTGATACACTCCTAACAGAATTACTCTAAAAAGAAAGAGCATCTGCTAAAAATATAACTTTAAGAGCACTTGAGAAGAATGTGCTACAAATGGATAAGACAAGAAATGTTGGTATGCTGCTTTCTCATGCTTACACTGGTCATGCAGCGTAGAGCAGGGGTGGATATGGTAAGAAGCAGCATGCAGATTTTTGTTTCAGAGATCAAATGCCAGTCAGCTTCTGCTTCTCTACTGTCAATGAATTAATCTGGAAATCTGAAGAGATTTTGCTTAATTTATTGGTACTTAAACTTTATCCAGCCAGCCTAGTTGCAGGCTCTCATACTACTTTGTTATTTGTTTGTATTGATTCCGGTCCCAGAAGTATAGAGCTATTACAGAATGAAGCAAAGATAAACTATTTCTATAGGCTGTAAATGTGAAGCTTTTGAACACAACCTAGCCCACTAATTCTAGCTGTTAGGGAAAAAAAATTCCCCCTGGGCAAGTAACTTACTTTATGCTTCCTCTGAAGCATCAAGAATTGCCTGCTATAAAAGATAGGACTAGTGGAATAGCTGACCTGCAGAGCTGAACAAACACAGGATTTTCTGGAATCTTTGGATTTTAATAATCTCGGCAATTTTTAATTGATTCCTCTGCTATGGGTCAAAATGCACATAGCTTCTGTCCATTCCTCATTTAAGTAGTTTCCTATTTTCCCTAAAAAATTCTTTTTCATACAGGTATTTTTGAATCAATCAATTATATTTTCTTTAACTAGTTTATGCTTTGATGCTAGAGTGATATCTGAGAGCAGTGGTCATTTCCTCTGACGATTCAATTTTAGGCAACATCAGTTCATGTTCAGGCTGAACACTTTACAGAAGAAGTTATTTTACACCTAACATAGTTATGTATTTTACCAACCTGGTCATCACAGCATTTCTGTTTATTTAGTGTCTAAAGTGTGTTTTCTGCAGGAGCTATTCAGAGCAGGATCCAACTGGGGTGCTCTGAATCAATCTTGTCAGTACTCCAGCCATTTAACGCAAAGACCAGCATCCTAATTTAGGTGTCAAAGAATAGTTGTTAAAAACCCTCTCTTCTTTCCTAGAAGTGATGCAGACTCACATACACTTGTGGTCTAAAAAGTTTAGTCTTACAAAAAGATTGCATTTATGATAATGTTAAAACACAAGACAGGAACTTTGCTATTAAATGAAAAAAAGAAAAAAAAAAAGACTGTGCCTGCTAAGCCTGAAGTTGGAACAACCAAATTAAAGTCACACAGCTGAGAAGTATTTCCTTCTCCTAAAAACAGCAGTCTGTAAGAAAGAGGAACAATCTTTTAAAAAATCTCTTTTATTTTCTTGAATTTAGGACATATTCAGCCTCGGAATGATCCTAGAATGCCCCAGTGAACAACATTAAAGGCTACAGAGTCAAGTATTTTTCAGACATAACTGGAACTAAAAAAAAAAAAAACAAAACAAAGTCATTCTGGTAAAATAAGTATGATACTGAACTTGACTTGAACACTTAAAAAAAAAAAAAAAAAGTCCATATTGTTTGCATTTCAGGTACCAATCGGAGCCTCTCATCAAGATCAAGACCTTTGTTTTCCTCTTGCTATACAGTTTGAGATGCATCCTAAGAATTAACACTCTTGCAAGAGTGTGAGAGACAGAAGGTAGTTGCAGGAAGAATTATGTTTCTATTTTATAGGAGATAAAACTGTAGCACTGAGACTTAAGTCATTTGCCCAGAGTTGCTGGGTAAAGTACCCAGCTTTCACCAGTCATTGACCATGAAAGCAAGACACAATTCCTCTTTCAGATACTACTTCTTGTCATGTGAATTTCCTGTCTTGTTTCCATTCCTGACTGAATTCCATTCATGGAAAAATAGCATAGACTCAAGGAGAAAGGCTGCTCATATAGGATTTGGTTTAACTCCCATAACTCAGAAATTGATTTATCATAAAAGTGATTTTTTAGAAATACGAAGCCCTATCTACAGTTCTTTGCCAGAATAAAAAGAATAGCTAACAGAAAAGAGCATGTCTCTAAATCTGGGCTTAGCCATAATAAATATAGCTGTTGGGTCAAAGTTATACCTCATTTTACTCCACTGACTTCAGGTAGATTTATTACCCAAAAAAAAAAAAAAAAAAAAGGTCTAATAGTTAATTTTTATAGCTTAATTTGATTGTATGAATTTATGAGATACAAGAAGAAGTCCTAGCCAAATCATTAGGAGCAGTTCCATATTCCACATTTAAAAATCAAAACTCCATTTTCATTTAACAGTCAACATTAAAACGTTAGCATCATTAAAATGCCTTCAGGCTTGATAGCTGATTCTCACCCTGGATATGAACAGGCAACCAGCCATTTCCACAGTACATTTTCAAACATCATCTGCTTTCATTTATCAGAAATTAGACTGACACATCTTAACATTTTATGCAAAGTTAACCAAAGAAGAAAACAGTGTTTGCTCTGATCTCTTTGAATCACTGTACCAACTTCTTCAGGGCAAAACCTCCTCTTTAAAATCTGGATTTGCAGTAGTCAACAATTCCAAGTAAGTGATACAAAAAGTGTCTGGCAGGCTTTTCAAGATGAAAGAGGAGATGCTCTGTCCTTGAGTCTTCTCACTTTAAATAGAGAACAAGAATTAAGATACTTTTCAGCATGATATGTATCAAGCCTTAACAGTATTACAAGGCTTGATGTTATTTTCAGTTCTCAGTTGCTGGCAATATTGGTCTGCTCACTCCAGATTCACAAGATAAATGGCTTTATATATAAAAATGCAAGATATTATCCTTTTAATTAACACCAAATATTCAGCTGAGGCAAATACTGTTCTTCAAGGATATATTAGTTGTTGTCTTGAAACAAACCATCTCAACTGTTGTTCCTGTTTGATAGCACTGCTCAGCTGGTTAAATACAAGTCTGATTTCCATACATATGGATTTTAAGATATATAATGAATTTAGACTTACATCTGTGTTTTTGAAGACATAGAGATAACATGTTAAAACTTTCCTGTGCAGCTGCAGAGGTTTGGAGTAATACTTTTTTTTTTTATAATAAATTATGAAGCTTTTTCTGATGGGGCTGTAGTTTAAGAAAAAATATATAAGAGAGATCCATGAGCTCCTTCAGTTTGATTTCTCTCACACAGAAGAGGGTGGAGATAGTGGCGTTTTTTCTTTCTGGTGTTAAGGAGCTATTTAAGGTGATGGACTTGTAGCTTCAATGGGAGTGTGCATGGTAGGAGGTAAGGACAGCAACCAGAAAAGCACAGTTTTTCTGCAAGTGCAAATTGGCAGTTTTTATTAAAAAATGTTCTTTGAAGCAGTCACATCATATAATTTGAGCAGAGTGAGGCTAATGTAATGACTTAAAGCATTTTTTTTCCTCACCATTACAGAAAAAGGAAGTGGTTGCTTTTACAATGTGGAGCAGCTATTAAATTAAATTAATAGATCTAATATATCTGGATTTGTAGAAAGCTATTTGACAAAGTTTCCCTTGACAGATTATTGTAAAAGTTCTCTAAATATGGGTGAGGTAATACATTATTAAGGTGGGTAAGAAATTGGTTAGAGACCAGAGACATGAATTAAAGGTACCTGTTATTCATTAAGAGTTAGTAAAGTGAAAGTCTGCTGGGCTTTTAATTTTGTCAATACTTTCTAATACTCATTTTAATGTTTTAAACAGAGCTGTAGTGTGCTTCTTCTTCATATTTGTGGGTGTTACCTGAGAAAGAAGTACAGTTCACTGAATTGCACCATTTATGGACTTGAGCCAAAGGTTTTGGGGGCAGTGCATCAGGCCACACACGATAATCTCTCCATAATGAGCATCAGTGAAGTGAATGTCTGCATGGACAGAATTTAAAATATTAACCAGCCAGGGCATCACCATACACTGAAGCACATTGAAATATATAGATGATAGTTAAAGGATAGCAAAATGTCTGAGACTGCGCTAAGGCAATACTGGAGAGGTTGTACAAATGTAATTAGGGACAATGTTTTCACATTTGGCCAGATCTGCCAGCCATGGGAAAGGGAGTTTTTTGGAGACACTGCATTGATGACAGGCTGACAAACTGAAAACACGTTGTTGTGGCAGCACTGAATGTAGAATCATAGGATTGTTTAGGTTGGAAAAGATCTTTAAGATCATCAAGTCTAACCATAAACTGTATTACATGTGTTGTCCTCTGCTGGCTCGCATAGGCGATGGTAGCTGTACCCACTCCATCCAAGTGCTCAGATCAGTCTGGATCACATTGCTCTTGACTGCCATTATCAGTTCCAGGCAGCTGTGCATGTTTCCATACTGATCTATATAGGTAAGATAGATTTGAAAGGAGTTATTTTCACAGAAGACTGTGTACCAGCCATGAGTATGATGATTACCTGACAGCTCTCAAAAAAGCTTTCTAGACATTTAAATTTCCCATTGTTCCCTTAATAAAAAAAATCCCCTTTTCTGTAATGAGATCAGCTGTACCAGCTTTTCAGACAATTTACATTGCTGACATATATTCATATGGTACACAGTGACAGTGATTAGAAATCAAACCAGCAGTTGTGTTTTATCCACAGTGGTGGCTGAAAACAGTGTATACCATCTAAACTGGTATATACAACCCCCAGGGGTGAGGTAGTGTCTGAAATTTAAGGACACAATTACTTTTCCAGAGATTGTGAGATGAATATTTTATGTGTGAATCAAGATTTTTTTTTTTTTTCATTCAAAAGAAAGTGAAATGTAATTTCAATGTATGCTGTCAGATGAGTGACACCTACGGGGAAATTATAGCACAATAATCAAAGTCTGAGACAGAGAGACACTCTATTTGACCAGAGAAGAAGAGATCACACAGTCATTAATATAACAATAGACAGGACTTTTGGTACTTAATACCAGCAGTTCTTTTGTACCTAAATGGGAGCAAGACAGCTGCGGAGAGAAAAATGAATCTCTTTCTCTCATCGATTGAATTTTCAAACATTTCTAGCATTAAAAGTGACAGGTCACTTCTAATTCAAGTATAACATGCATGAGCAAAACTAAACACAATGAACAAAATGAGCCAATTGAAACTTTGATTGCATTTTGTTTTTCCATGGCTGTCTTTGAAAAAACAGTATTTGAATAAAACTCAACCAGAGGCAGGATTACCTGGGGAAATAGTTTGAATGGTCAAGTCCTGGTAGAGACAGCAATGTAGCCATGATAGCCCAAAGCATGACATTTCTCTGCTGGAAAGGCTATTGGTTGTCTGCAGTGTATTCATTCACAAAGTTTTTGCGTGACTATATTCATGAAATGTAAACGGACTTTTACTTTGCTAAACTAGGACACCTTTCTCTGAGATCAGTGATACCCTTGTCACTGGAAGAATGTTAATCAATCTCATAATAGATGAAATTTAGTGACAGGTTTCTTCCTCTCAGCCACAATGTGTACATGTGGACTTTCCCATGACTCAGGGTGCCTTGTATCTTATGCCAGTATGAGAAAAACAATAGAATTGCATTTGATACTGGGGGATGGTTTTCTATGTTGAGAATAATTATAGGGTGAAGGTTTAGGGGGACAAGTGTTCACTGAATTAGCAGAGGAGGAAAGGAAAGCAGCCTGCTCAGAAATAAGACCACTATATAATGAAGAATGGTGTCTGCTGAGAATGGAGTATGGGTGTCTCCAGGAATTTCCAGGATCTTCAGTGTGAAAGTTAAATAGATATTTTTGGGTAGTGGTATACAAAGAAAGTTAAATGCCTCAATACCTTCTATGTACATTTGTCAAACCTCTCTGCTAAAGCAGAGTCCACAGGACTGCACTAAGTGCAGGGTTCCCATGAAGCTCTGGAAAGAGTGCCTGAAAACTAGCAAAGCGATCAGGAAATCATCTAATTTGCTAATAAAGAAACCCAGGGAAAATTATTTTGAATTTTAAATCTTCAGTATATCTCAGTCAAGAGTAAATATTTTACTGAATGTTATCTAGAAATATCTCTGCACACAGGATTCTCCTATAGATAGATGCCTATATACTCTTACATACTCTTTGCTTTCAAAACATGGAAACGTGGTACACAGTTATTTTCTCTGAGACGAGGAATCTTTGGTCCAAATTCTAGATCTAAGGACTGTTAATGCATTTTACAACATACAAGTGAAATATAGACCTTGTCCTTGGAAATGAAAGAGGCACTTAGGACTTCCCCCTCCAGTTGTACATCTTTAGTGTTACGCTAGAGACCCAGGCACACACTATCCCAATTAACTCTACATGCTGTCCCAATGAGAATAGCTTCTGTGGAAGCATTGAGAATACATGTTCCTCACGGCACATAATGTTGTGTTTGATTACTGAAAACAGAGGAGGTGGACTTGACCCCACCAGACAAGAAGATTTGAACTCTGATCTTCCTGGATAAAAGCTTTAAAAATGAAGCTTCTGTTTCAGGTGATGGGATGGGGAACAACATCAGCTTCCTTCCCTTGGTGTTGTCTTAAAGATTATATTTTAGACTGTATGAGCTGGTTCATTTGCTGGGGAAAAAAAAAGGTGGGAGACTTAATTTGTGGACTTTGCTGGAGCTTGTGTGGGGAAAATACTGAGTTACCTAGTAGCACTGTAGAGAAATTTCTGCACATGCATGGAGGTCTCTTTGGAGATCTACTGTTAAAAATTGATCTTACTAGGGACTTGAGGCACTTCCAGAGTTGGACAGCACTTGAATACTTTCTATGGATGGTAATTTTGGTCATTTAAATCTAAATCCCAGCTAAGCACGAACCACAAGATATAAGGTTCAGCTCCTGTGAGGTATTTAGGTGCTTAATGCCCACTGATTGCAGGAGGAGTCAGGTGCCAAGGTACATTTGTAGATGTCAACTTCAAAGTTCATCATAAGTGTTTAGCTCAACCAAATAGTACAAGTTTTCTCACTATATGTGAAACAGTATTCTAGGCTATTTTTTTTCTATCTGTACTTAAAGCCCACATGCTGTGCATAGTCCTGCCATCAGAAATGTTTAACCCACACACTGTTCTTTTAAAGGAAAATTAATGTTTTCTTCACATAGCAGCAGGGATTTCACAGTTGAAGGATGAATAATGTATCTTTTGAAAATAGCACTTTATGATTTCGTCTCCAAAGCCTTTTGCTAACAGTGGGCTCAGCCATGCATTCCTGCAGGTATTGAACTCCTGTGACAGTAGAGCAAGATACAGATATAGGAGCTGACAGGATCAGTCCCATCCTTATACCCCTCCTGTGAAGTAAATTATTCTTCTCTGGTTACAGGCAGGGAGACAAATACAGACTGAATTTGATTTTGTAAGAATATAACACTGGGTAGCTGCTCACAAAATCAAGGTCATATTTCATAACAGATCCTATTAGCTCATTGAACTCACAATTTTGCCAATGCAGCACCCTCTAAAATAGGAACTAAGTAGTAGCTTGGCAGTGATCTATACTTTACTAGGATTAATATATATTAATTCTGTATTTATACTGAGGTGCTAAAAGTATTAAACTCATTAAGCATGTAACATTACAATTAATTTGTTTCAAAGAAAGCAAACATGTTCTTTCTCTGTTTTTAACTTTTTCTTTCTTTTTTTAAGTGGAAAAAAATAAGACATTTAAGAGACTAAAGCATATTCCCAGCAAAGACATATACTGAGAAGTTGTGTCCCAATAATTGTGTTTCTGCAAAGTTAGAACTGAATGACTGTTGTAGATAGTGTAAAATTTCAGTTCTGTTGATGATACTGAAATGGATATATGACTTGGCTAAAAGTGCAGTTCTTTTTAATTTTTTTTTTTTTTTTTTTTT
>JANIJG010007996.1:0-22445 GCA_024611175.1 Megaceryle torquata | reverse complement strand
AATTGGGTGGAAAAGGCAAAATTGGGCAAAAAAAAGCACAAAGGGGCCTCTTTGTGTATTATGGTCAGACAATTCTGTGTTGGCAGTTGCCATGCCGCTTGTGTGGAAAATTATGACACTGTATGCAATAGTATCTGTTTCAGTGACTAAATGCTCACCTTGCTCCAACTAGCTAACCTAGGTGGATCCCTAGGTAATTTTGGGACAGAACATGAATAAACCTGCCACTTATTTGAACATCAATAATAGGATTGCAGTATCCTTTGAAAAATAAATAGTACACCTGTTAATAGTCCTCCAGGGTTACTTAGAGACCTAACAATTCAGTGACTCCAGCTGTAGAAAAGTGACTCATCTAAGAGGTTCAGAATGGTTTAAAGAGGAAGAAGTCATATCACTGTTAACAAGTCATATGACTATTTCAAAAAATTTTGTGCTGTTTTGTAACACCATGAAACTAAAGTTCATTAGTTAAGAAACAATCCTTGCATCACTTTCCTATTTTCTTCCAAATACAAGAAGAGGGAGACACAAGAGGTTTTTTTAGGTCTCAAACTGGTATTGCATTCAGTAGAAGTGACAAATTCAAAATATAATCCTCTTTGGTTTGTGGTTAGCAAATTTCAGAACTCAATGAATAGTTGTCCATATACTTTGGAGGATTCAACAAGGTCATCTGCATACAAATCTTAGAGATGAGATGCCAGAAGACAGCTACATTAATTCAGCTCCCACTGTAGTCAATGAGAATTGAAGTTACTCATGGTACTGCTAAACTTTTAATTCTTTAGCAAATTTAAGTAAAACCACCTAATCATCCAAAACCAGGGTTCAAACAAAGATATTTTGATACTGCTTTGCTTGTGGATTTTTTCCTGTCATTTAGATACAATCACATTAGGCTGTTGGAATGGTGATTCTTGCTATTCTGATTACTTCTGGTATCTGATCCAGAAAGAAAACAGGAAAAAAAAAGAGTGAAATTAGAATTGGATCTTCTGACAAAATTTTCACCAGAAAATGTACAAGGAGAGTGTGAGTTTAGCAAAATCAGAATCTTATGTGGGAATACTGGGACATTAAGTTCATAGTGGATTTAGAACAGAAAATGTTATGAGTACTAAAGAGATATCTACTCCAAAATGTGCATTACTCAAAAAGTTAGGGCAAGCAGTTATGTTTTCACTCCACTTGAGATTAGGAAATTGAATATCAGGTTATCTGCTTCAGTGGATTAGCACATATGTAGGAAAGCTCAACCTCACAGCATCACTTTCTTCATTGCTTCTCATGCTAAAACTTCCAATGCTGTGCTGCTTACTCAAGTGCCAATTTCCTTATTATGATGCAATTTCAATCTGCTATGAAATTTTCTGAAGCTAGTTGCAATAATGCAAGACATTCATAGGTCTGAGGCAGGTTCTCATCACTACTGCTCAGATGTTTGTGTTAAGGGGCAATAACACCACATGATGTTTGACTTGCCAGTGCTTTTTGTGGCTTACTTGTGATCATTAAGAATACAAAAATTGTAACTACATGAGGACTACTTGTGTGTGTGTTGCCTCAAATTACAGATACTCTTACCCCAAGGAAACTGCAGTCTTTCCTAGCTTTATATACAGTATCTAACCCCAAAGCCTCTATGTTTTTAAACCAAAGCTTTTTTTCAGTAATAAAATTGTCATCTGTCACTTCTGGGCATGAAGCTCCTATTTCACAAGGTCTGATCCTGTGAAATATCTATTGCTACTGAAATACTGAAAATAGAAGAATTTGAGGACACTGCTCTGATGTGCCTATAATTATAATGGAACTTTCCATCTCATCCTGCCTTTTTTTTCCCATTCAATAAACTCACAGATAAACCTGGAGTTAAATGTAAAGACTGGATTACCATTGACCTCTGTATTTCATGAACTCTGCAAATATATTACACAGTTCAATAGGCAATGGAAATATCTTACCTGCAGAGAATGAGAAATTTCTCATAGACATTTTTTTCCAGAATAGAAAGGAAAAAAAATCCCAATAAGAAAAACAGATAATATAAAGAGGTGCTCATAAATATTTAGGTTAATTGTGATGGTACATTTCTCAAAAGATAACAGTCTCTTTTGAGATTATGCTAATGTGGACAAAAAATTTATAGTAATAATTATTGTATCTGCAATTTGTGACCAGTTTATACTAAATTCTTAAATTTTGTATTTTTATTGTACAGGTGAAAAATATTTCTGAAATAATTAGTCTTAACAGATATTAATCTTTTTAGGACATAAGTTATGTCCTTTACATAGCCCTTTCTGTTTTCCTCTGACCACAGCTGCAAGCAATTATATGCTTAAAGAGCAAATACAAATCAAATAACTAAATTTATATTATGATGCCTTAGGGTGCAGGAGACCATAATGGACAATCGCACACAGACCAATGTGATCAAGTGAATGCCGTTTATTATGGTTTACACAGTTGCTTATATATCTCATTATCTCTAACATGCACTACTATCCCCTACATGATTGGTCACTACTTAAAAGCCATGCACCCTTGATTATACGATTGGAGATTTCTGGCCGTCCACGCGGCAAGCACACAGTAGTCTCTTCCCTTACAGTTCACACAGCAGGATCTTCCCTTATCTCCGACTTGCAATTCCTCCTTCGCATCCCGGGAGTTGTTTTCAGTCGTGGCCGACCTTGAGGCCGCATACTTGCAACAAGTCCTGTTCACTTATGAAGGCTGGATTGCTCACATGTCCATTGCTAGACAAAAACTACTCTACATCCTGCAGCACCCCTGGGCTCATGTTTGGGGGCTTCTGCCATCCCAGCTAGAAAAACCACAAAGGTGGGCTTGGCTGAGTTTTCCTTTTGGGTTTTTCATTTATATTTCATTTCTCTTGTGTATGGGAAAGGTCCTGTCTAAGAACTGTCCCAGACAGGATTTTTCTGGATCTCCTAGAAAGGGATTAGAGAAATTAATGAAACAGGATCATGGATTGTGTGCTTAGACACTTCATGGCATGGGACAGATGACATGGTCACATGCTTCTGGTTTTGCCAGGAGACTGTATGGTGTAAAGTGGGAGCAGAGACTTGCTTCTCATTGCCCAGCAGAGGCATCCAACACCAGTGAAATCTGCAGAACTCCTTCCCCTAGGAGAGAACTATGGGATACCAGAAACAGTTACATTTTTTATTACTATTTTTTTATGGGGAGGATGAGAATATATAGCATTGGGAAGGATTTAATAACAGAAATTATATAAACATATACATGATATAAAATAAGGAGAAACTTCCTTGTTGTGAGGGTGTGGGAGCCTGGCCCAGGCTGCCCAGAGAGGTTGTGGAGTCTTCTGCTCTGGAAAGATTCCAAACCCACCTGGACACTGCAATGCTGTGCCCCCTGCTCTGTGTGACCCTGCTGGAGCAGGGGGATGGCACCAGATGATATCCAGAGGTCCTTTCCAACCCCACCATTCTATAGGAGCACCCAGCCCTCAGAAGGATCCTCTAGCAGGTCCCAGAGCTCCTGGGCCTCCTGAACCTGATGAAGATGCCGTGAATTGTCCCTAGCCAGCTCCTGCCAAAGGCATGGACACAGTCACATGCACACACAGAGAAACTTTGTGCCCACCAAGCTGCCTCAGCCCGTGGTCACCTCCAGTCCCTGCTGTGCTTCTGCCCCACAGACCCCTCTGGGTGCCCCTGTGCCCAGCACCTGCCAACCCATATAAACTCTGAGGCTTTCAAGCTTTAAATTACAAGCTTCAGGAAGAAATGTTCTGACACAGTTCCTAGTCTGTTGTGTATTCCTTCTGACTAACTCTGAGTAATAGCCATTCTGTAGACAGGCTGTAGGTCAAAACTGGAGCAGATCCCACAGGATACTACTGGAGGTTGCAAAGTGATGAAGGACATCTCTTCCCAGCCAGCACCCTTTCTTGCCATGTGGCTGATGGGTTTCTGCTGCATAAGGCATGTTTCCAGGGCAGTGATGTATGGCACAAGCACCCTAAACTTCCCACTTAGGTTAATGTTTTGTGTTACCAAGGGGAAATTGGATGGTTTGGTTGGTGTGGGTTGCTGATACCTGCCCGTCCATCTGGCTGTATCTTCTCATTGCCTGACAGGGTCAGGAGACAGCTGCCCAAATGCAGCACTTAAATGCTAACTGGCACAATTTGTATCATCTCCAGTTCTGTCTCAGGATGAAGTTTGGTGGTCCCACAGCCAGGGTGGGTTTTGGTGCAACCCAGGTCTCAGAGTTCAAAGCTTCAAGTACATCTAATTACCTCCCTCCTGGTACAACCTTATAGACATAGAATAGGTGTGGTTATGAAGAGGACCCTACACCAGTGGTGGGTGCAAATGGCACCCAAAGGGAGAGAGCCTTGGCATGGCTGCTGGGGAGAAGCAGATTTTTTGCTTCATGCCTGTGGTTCTCCAGGAGCTATTTTGAGCTCCTCTGAGGGTTTTTTTTTAGTCTGAGAAATCACAGCCTCTTCTCCTGGTGAAAATAGATTGAATGCAAACCCCTGATAGTTCTTACACCCTTGGCTATAGCTATAAAACTTCCAAGGGAAGACGGAGTTTTCCTTCTGACAAGATGACAAGGATTAGTTTTTCTCCCCAGTGTAATGCTGTTCACATTGCTTATGCCGAGGAGTAAGATGTGGTGTCATGAACACAGCTTCAAACACTTTGCATGCCTTGCAACACAAGAAGCTAAATTACTCACACGTCTATCACTTACACTTAGATTACTTTAAACAGCTGGGCTTTATGCACCTTTTATTAAGAAAAAATTGATTTTCAGATATGCAGAGGCTGTGCTTTATGTATAATGCAAATGAGGGGATAGGCTAGCTAGAAGCAAAATCCGAGTTTAGATTGTCTGCTTATAAGGGCGACATTTCCTTAAAAGACCTTTTTGTCTTTTACCCTGAACATCACAGAGATTTTAAATCCTCATCAATTTCAGAAAACACAGCTCCATGAGGACAAAGGATGATATATTCTTAATGAGTGTTTAAAGTATAGTAGTTTTAAAGACAATAAATGCAAGGTCGTATTAGGGCAAACCAGTTAATTACCCACTTCATTATTGTCAGGGTTAATACAGTATTTGAGCACAGAAGCTGTTTTTCATCTCCTTTTGGAAACAAGGCAAGACAGTATTTCTTACAGACAGATCCATTATAGCTTATCACCAGAGGACAGACCGCTACTGAAACACTATGAAGGATGTCTACTGTCACCAGGCTCCAGAGCAAACACCAAACCTGTCCAGAGAGCAATGGAAATGAAGTGAGAGCTACAGCTTCAGAGTACCACGCTTTAATTCACAGAGATTGCACCCCATTGATTTTAATGCATGACAGTAACGGTAGCATAAAATTCACCGGCACTCCTTCATCTATTGTAATATTGATCCCTCCTGAATTGCACAATGCACTGAAAAATGTCCTTTAATAAACATGGGGTATCGACTACAGCAGATCCCATCTTTCTGTGGTGAACCTGGTGAAAGCTGCACTTGTGGTAGGGCTCGATCTCTGTTGTTCATACGTGCCAGCGTGTTGTACAGATTTTCATTACATGATCTCAAGAGTCAGAAACAAAGGCCTCATAAATCTTAGCCCATCAACCTTCGTGAATAATGCTTTGCTTTTAACTAGATTGATTTTTTTTTTCCACTAGAATTAGCTGGTCTCCAAATTTTTAAAGTTAAGGAATTTCTGAAGTTGCTGCAGGTCATTCTATTCCTTGTTTGAAAATTTGGAGACCAGTAAGTTGTTAAAAGAAACTAAGAAAAAAATATATAAATAGATATAGAATATATATATAAAAGTAGATTTCCCTCCCTATATGGAAACATGAGTTGTTCTTTTTAGAACTCATAAAGCCTTCAAAATTTCAAAATGTAGGCTAGTTCCTGTCAAACTAATTACCAAGAGACCCGAGTTTGTATCACTTTCAATGTAGCCTTTTTTTTCTGTTACATATTCTTTCAAGGGTTTTGGGTTGCTTTTTAAGTTAGAATTAGAATTTCCTATCTTTTTGATTCCTGCTGTTGTATTTCAGCCCCCAGAGGTGTTCATTCTGCTTGCAGATGCAGTGCACAGCCTGGTGCTGCAGTATCCAGAGTCTGCATTCCCAAACCGAGTCCCCTCACATCAGTAATTTGGTCATTCCACTGAAGCCCTACCTTTGAACCTGAGTGCTTCTGGCCCTGGTGCTAACATTAGGCTTTTGGGTTTGGGAATTTGGGCCATGGTTATGGTGCTTCTCAGTCTCTGGCTTCTTCCTGCAAATAGTACCCTTCCCAGGAAAACTGTGGGTGCAGGTGAGCCCCTGGCACACACATGCTCTGCAGTAAATGACTTCAGGACAGGTTGACGTGGCACAACATGTTTCAGTCTTTATAACATCTTCACATCTTCTTTGAATTTATTTATTTATTTATTTATTTATTTTTAATTTTTGATGCTTTGTGGGCATCCTCACAGAGCAATTACTCTTAGTACTCTTATAGAATGATACCTGCTTTGGGATATTAATTTGGTTTTTAAGCCTAGCAAATTGTTGTGGCTACCAGGGAGGCACCCACTGCATTTCAGATTTCTGTATAAACATCTTAAATTCTATTCAGATAGCAAAATACTTGACAATATAGTGTATTTCACAGGGTCTTGATGAAACCCTTCCTAAATTATCTGCTCTATGGACACTACTGTTCTTTTAGTCGGAATAATGCTTGATGTTTCCTTGGAAAAAAATCAAGCTCATTACAGGCTGTCAGAGATAGTGAGAGGGGCATCTCACCAAGGGATATGTCCTTCCACATAAAGGAAGTGCTAAATTTTAAAAAAAGCCAAAGCAAATAGAAATACTGTTGTTATTAATAATAAATAAGTGTCATAATTTAAAATTGTTATTAATAGTAGAAAAGCACTGACAATTCTGTAGAAAATGTGCTTCTGGGATAGTTAAGTTTTACCCTCCCTTCATGCTGGCCCTCTTAATTTACTCATAGAGAGGAGCCTGAAGCAAACAGGAATTAGAGCCTTCACCAGTGCAAGTCAGTGTTTGCAAGTGGTCATCCTCAAAGTTCTGGGAGGGAGGAAAAGAGGTTTACTTCTTAATCCTCTTAACTTCATCAGTCAGGATGAGACAGCAGAGGTCTCAGGGCTAACCAAGTCCACTTCATCAGACTGGGGCTGTGGTGGCAAATGTGGGGGTTTTTTGAAAGTCAGAGCGTCCTGCAAGAGCATTTTACTATTAGTACTTTTTTTTTAAATCCTCATAATCAAAAAGGTGGCTCCCAAGCATGCACATGTCTGCAGAAAATCCCTAAGGTGAAGGGTTTTGTCATCCAGTCGGTTCCCTGACACATAAACCCTTAGCTGCATTCTTCTAAATCTTCCTTCTAAAGTTATCTAAAAATCCTGCTTCCAGAGAGCATCTACTTGGAGGAGCAGAGAGAAAACTGCTCTTTCCTATAACTGAGGAGGCTGCTCTGCTCCCTGGGACTCCCTCTGGCTCTGAGGTCCTTTTGTGCAAGCACAACGCAGGCCTTCATTGTGAAGGCCAGTCCCACAGAGAGTATTAAATTGTCATTTTCCCCTTTGGTGTGCATTTGCACAAGGGAAGCAGGGTGGCAGTTGGGTATTTCAATCTTGTTTTCAATTATAAGCATTTCATTGTCAAATGTTGCTGGTTTATTATGTGGTAATTAAATATGAAGGATCGTGCAGTCATCCTGCCAAAGAGGCTGTAGCCGAATGAAACCAATTCTTCTCATCTTGCTGAATGGCTTTGGAGGCAAAAGGAGTGATCTATTTGCTGTGCCTTATTTTTGCTGTCCAATTGTTTCAGTATCACTGGCTTCAAAATAGCAAACTAGGCAAGTAATTACAGACATAAATCAGAGCAGGGATCAGCACGAGGTCAGGACTGCTCTGCTTCTAGCCCAGCTTTTCTCAGCTGCCTTTTGCTGAACGACAGAGAAGTACATTGCTGTTAATTTTGTGGAAAAGTATTTCATTAGTGATAGAATGCATATTTTGACAAAAGTTTGAGTTCCTGCATGCCTTCAAGTAGTGATTAAGCAGCCTGGAGTAGAGCATCCTCTGTTGGCACTGCAGTGAATGAAGGGCCAGTGGCCAGGTTGGGCACCACAGTCAGCATCCAGTACACCATGGTTGGTGTTCAGTATGCCACAGTCAGCACCTGATATGCCACGGTTGGTATCTTGATACACCACAGTGCAACCTAGCCAGGCTGCAGCTCGCAGAAGGATGTTTCCTTGGGGTGACCACAGTGACTCCTTAAAAATCAGAAAGTTAAGTAAGATACAGCAGTAGATACTTAGCAGAAGCAAATCAGCAAAGCAAATGTGTTTCCAGTGGAGCTGTGCTGATTTATGGCCCTAGCCCTTAATCTGTACATCTTATCCTAGCAGGGTGTTTATAAATGTGAAGCAGCGCTCAATGGAGTCAACTGCTGAAAAATGGATGCAACCACGTGTTACAGTCTTCAGATGGTGCTAGATTAAAATAGTCAATCTTTCTTGAAGGAGAGCTGTAACCAAGCACTACTCTCCTCCCATCCTTCCAGAAGCACCAGTGGTTTTTTTGGATAGAAATGAGTAGGGATGGGAAGGGGGTTGTGGGCAGTTGGTGGGACCAAGATTGTGTCTGTGGTGCTCCTACACATTTGTCATCCATGGCTGGAGAATCTGTAGAGGGCTTTGCAATATTAGGACACAAACAGGGCCACCACATGGCATCTGTGATGCAGATGTCCCAAAGCTATGGTTGTGCACAGTTGTTTGCTGGATGCTGATGCTGTGTGTTGTAAGAAGGAGATGTAGTTAAGTATTTTTCCCTCTTCCTCAAGTGTCTTTTATGCTGTTACCTGAGAGGCAATGCCTGGTGGTAACTCTGCTACCCAGGAAAATACCACTTTGTTAAAAAAAACCAAACCCAGTGCTTAAAAAACTACAGTTTATTAAAATAACACATGGAAGTGACTGCTGAATTATTTTAATTTAGCTTATCCATACCCTGTAAATCAGATTCAGCCCATCAGGTTGGTGTGATGTAGACAACTGAATAATAAGAAATAGAAAGTAAATAGTGCTTTTAAACATCTCTGGTGTTGGCTGCTGAGCACCTACCTCTTAAACTGGACTTTTTAATGAGTGGTTTTGGGTTCAATGCCAAGTCTCAGTTTATGATATGCACCGAATTTCACCTCCCTTTGTTCATTTATTTATGTATGTCCTATTGTAAGTATTTATTGAGGTTTTTTTTTTCTATTAATGGATTCTGAGGTACATCACTGAAGAACATAACACATTGATATGGGTATTTCTGGGGCAAATTGTAGACATTTTGTCTCTTTGGTTTTTGGTTTTTTGGTTGGTTGTTTTTTGTGTGTTTGTTTTTTGGTTTGTTTTTTTTTTTGTGAGATATTAAATAAAAATCAGTATTTAATCAAAGCAATTTTTTATTCCTAGACTATTGTTAGAGGAAATAAGCCTCGAAAGGATACTTCAATCAATGGCCTGCTGGAAGAGTTTGACAATATTTCAGTGACACGATCCAATTCCCTGCGGAAGGAAAGTCCTCCCACCCACCACCAAGGAAATGCAAACCATGTGCCAAGGCACCATGAGGAAAATGGTTATATCACGTATTCCCAGTACTCCAGTGAGTCAGACACTACGACAGACTATGTTGTGGAAAAATATCAAGACAAGACTCTTTACAGGGAAGAGTTAGACAGGTACTACAAAGGGAGCTATGCTGCCAAACAGAATGGGCACACGATGAAGGTGACTTCCCGGGACATCTATTATTCAGAAGTGATGCCTCTGCAGCCAGACCTCTCCAGGTTCCTCCCAGATTACCATGCACACCTGGAAACAAAGCCTAAACCACTGGAATACGGTGGCCTAAAGCTGGAGTATCAGCGGATCCCCACCAGATCCTCCCTAGACTATAGAGATCCCTTTCCTTACACCCCATCCCGAGCGTCAGTGCAGAGCGAGTGCCCCAAGGAGAGGCTGGAGTACAGCGACAGCGACTGGGGACATGGCCTGGGCAAGGACGACTACGACAAGAGGCCGAAGTCATCCTATGTGGACCCAGCAAGCCCTCAGCCAGCGATGAGGCAAAGGTCCAGGTCAGGCTCTGGTCTGCAGGAGCCAGCCATGCCCTACGGAGCGAGCGCTTTTAAAGCACACCAGCAAGGACATTCCTACAGCTCCTACACCTACCCTCGCTTATCTGAAACGGCAGCAGGCATGCCCAAGGTAACGTGACATCCCTGGTGATGGTGCTGCCAGGGCAGGGATCAGAAGAAGAGTACAAAAAGTTAAGCACATGCAAAAAATTAAGGGCATGGAGCCATGCTTGGGTGTGCGATGCCAAATGTGGCTGATAACGTCCCCGGTAGCTGTGTGGGTGTGAAAACCACCCACTTTACTCAGGAATCTGAAAATGGATGTCAGGGACCAGTAGGTTTAAGATGTTTATTAAAAGGCAGGTTTGGAGATGCCCAGTTTTCAGGGGTTTTACTGGGGATTCCCACTAGCTCCAAGTTCTTCTGCAGCTTTTGTAGCATTAGGAGTTCATGCATTTGTGGAGATCTCAGCAGGAGAATCTGCTCTGGTTTGTATATCAGATACTTTTGTATTTGAATTGTTACTGTGCAAGGTTGAAACCTCTGTGGTTTAATATTTATAATGTATTTATGCTATATTTATATTACAAGGTTTATTAACCCTTTGCTGCTAATAAGAGTAGAAGTTTACCCCTCTCCACTGTGTTTCTAAGCAGTGAGATTAAATCAAAGCAGCTTACCTCAACCAAGATACTTTAGATGTAGTTAAAAAAAAGGGTAAAGTACAAAAAATCATTTAAACCATAATATATCTTCAAGCAGCTTCTCTGCCCAAATTGGTGGCCTGCACTGCCTTTTCTACTCTACATGAGGAATAGTACCCATACAAGCTGTCTTACCCTATTTGCTGTAATTGTTTTTTAGTTAAAGGAATAAAGCTTTTCTTACATGTCTAGTCACATAGCTGCAATGATGACCTGCTTAAATGTCTAATATTCTGCAAGACACAGGTTTTTTTCAGTGTAGGTTGCACTGAATATTACTAATTACCCCTAGCAACAGGTGCCAACATGATAGCTCATTTTTCCAGGGTTGAAACAATCTTGGATTGCTGTGACTTACCAAATGTACTGAGGTAGATAGTTTGTTAGGTGATGAGATCCACTTTGGTGTTCAATGGTGATCTGAATGGTGCATTTTCTTACCATCTCTGTGCTCTGAGAACAGGGCCCTGTGCAGCTGCAGGCCCAGAAGTCCCAGGTCTCTGCAAATCCATGACAGCCTATGCTGGAGGCATGCCTGTGTCTTGCTTGCTCAGGTTTTTGGCTGCTTTTGCTGATCCTGGGGCTCTCCACGGTAAAGGGAGAGCAATGCATTTTTACTGCATTAAAGCACAGAGATGGGCTTTGGAGGTGGAGGGTAAATCACGTGGGGAGTAGAAAAGTTACCAGGTCTCTTCGCATGCATTTCGTGAGCTTGGGGTATGGTGGGAGGGATGCATGTGATTGATAGTTAACTGTGCACCCAAGCGTGGCATGAAATAGGTGTTCTGGAAGTTGTGAGGAAAGCCTGGGATGGGCTGTCTCCCATTTCCTTCATTGAAAGCAATCATTTGTCAGAGGGTAGAAAGGAGAAGGACAAATCCAGTAATTCACAGACTTTCTTGTGCTTGCTGCTGTCAGTTTTACAGCATTCAACAGGGCAGAAGACAGAGCTGTATTTTACAGGACTCAGTGCACTCCAGACACTCTGAAAAATATCCCATTAAAATGTAGTAGCAACATTTATAAAAAGCAAAAAAGATGCCTCTGTGCAAGATTCATTGTGAGCTGTTCCTCTCCTCAGACCATCAAAAAACACTCCTACAGCCTTAGTGTATTGAAACTTGATGATTCACTGTTAAATGCAGCAATTTCAATTCCCAAACCCATCCACAGTTCCTGGAAGTGAATAGTAGTTTTTTGTCTTGGATGAATGCTGAAGAGTCTTCTTCTCAAGAAGGAATTAGTAAGATAATGGTTCATCAAATGGGCTTAGTAAATGAGAATCAGGTCTTAAATCAGATATTTTACAAATGAGATTGGCTTTAAAGTATCATTAAGAAGGGGGAAAAAGTAAGCAGTGAAAAAGTCTGCAGGCACAAAATGCGTTTAACAAAGATATTAATTTTGGCTTGTAAATGTGAAGAAGAAACTTAGTTCAGTATTGTTTTCAGGTGATAGATGTCAGATAAATCACGTCTGCCCTGTTTCGTCATCAATGGTTCTAGAGGTATTACATCAGAAGAGATCTCTCTGTGGCCTGGCCACCACTCAGCACCACCATTTTCCTGTGGTGTGTTTTGCATGCAGGCTGTGCCAGGAGGACATGTCCAGCCTGGTGAAGGCAGAGCCAAGCCCTTACTAGCAGAAATCTTCTCCTTTTTTTTTCTTCTTTCTCGTGTACATGCCAGCAGTTTTCTGCATGTGCTGCCTGTCACCTCCACTCATGGAACAGGGAGTCTCGGACATTTCCACAGGCAAAGCACCAGAGAGTAACCTTTCCCCTTGCAATCTCTCTGTGATTTATAGACCTTCCCTTCCACACCTTTTACTTTGTTAAACTGAAACCTAATCAAACAGAAATCCATTTTCCATTTACTGCAAGGTGAGCCCATCTCGCCAGGGGCTTGCCTCTCCCCTAGGAGGATTTGGGCTGTGGCTGCAGGGCCGCAGCTGCTATCTCTGCCGCAGTCCCACTGCAGGGTGTGTGGGGACACCCACTCGGCTGAAAGGCTGCCCAAGCAGCCTGCTTTGCAGGGACGGTACATACCCCTTATGAACAAGCAGGTGTTTCCTCCACATGTGGTAAAAAACAGGCATCACCATCATCGGAGTGGAAATCAAAATAGATTTATCTGTGGTCTTACATCCACCATTTAACAATGAAAAGACCTGGCTGCCGACAATGGCCGCGTGCGGATGCGGGTGATGCTGCGAGCCGGTGAAGCGACCCAGCCCGTAGCAGCAGCAGCAGGGTGTCGCCGTGTACTGCGACGCTGTGATGGATGATGTTGTGTCAGAGCTTCAGCTGCTCCTTTGACCTCATCTTGAATGAGCGCAGGACTGGTTTCTTCTTGCCTTGGTAGTATTTAAAGAATTTCCTTTCAGTAGGTAACTGCATTCAGTAGCAGAAATAGAACCATTACTGGAATAAAGCATGTTTGATTTTGCCATAATGTCAAGTACTGCGTCAGGACACTGCCTCGGAGGAGAGGTTCAGCTGATGTACTCATTATAGCTCCTGATTTTTTGTAATTTTCATGGGATTCAGGTCATGAATGAGTTTACATTGTACTGCAATGCTAACCTCAAAAAGCTTTCCAAAATTCTTAGCAAGTATACTGAAGCCTTGAACTTTCATTTTAAAATTCCATTATGGAATTCACTTTTTCCAACATGTTAAGCTTAGGATGTGCTCAGAAATATCAGGCATGGGTGAAGCCTCAAGTAATTCATTGGTGTGGATTTATCCAGCTTGATGAGGCTTTCCCCATCTCAATAGTTAAAAGAAAATGCTGTATTTACAGCCAAATCAGTAAGTTGTGTCCCTACATACACAGATATATAGGACAGGACTAGATTGAGATTCCCTCCCTCCACCAAGCCATCTGAGCACTATTCTGTGTTAGTTAGTTTGGCAGATGTAATGTCCTTCATGAGATTGATGGTATCTCTGACCCCCTTCTATTTTATGGATACCCCTGCCTGACTAAGTGAAATCCTGGCTATAGTTATGTGGCTGTTTTGCTTAAACAAAACCAGAATCATAGGCGGTGGCTGTACAACGCTGTTACGCACTCGCTGGACGCTCCGTATGGTTGGGAGCTGCCAACATGCGAGTCTCAGATGGAAGCAAACTCCAGCTTCACGTTTCCAAGAGAAATTTCTGAGCAGCCCCTCTGGAGAGGCACTCCCTCTTCCCTGCTAAACCTCCTGCGAAATGAAAAGAAGGGCATGCCCGGCTCACGCAGGAGGGAGGAAAGCACTGACACAATACTGTACTTGGAGGCTTTTCTTCCCGCACCAAGGCAACTCCAGCCAGAAACTCCTCCTCGCTGTGCAGCAGCCTACAGTGATAAATTGATGCTGCGGCAGATTTTTTTTTTTTTTTTTTTTTTTTTTTTTGCAGTCTTAGCATAAAACGGTCAAATGATGTTCCACCGCAGAATTCAATTTCACAGTTCAGTTGGGTCCTTGATTACACTGCCAAATTCAGATTAATGTGCATTTAACTAACATGGATCAGGGACTCCTGGCTGGCAGCCAGCAGTAAGAGTAACGACCACGCACTGTGTAGAGTTTGCTGCTCTGTCCACCCCCATGCACTGCCACCAGAATTGATTGATTAAACGAACCCGTTGCCATAATTATTTGTAATTGTGCTACATTGTGAGCCTGTGTCAAATCACCCCACTGCCCCGAGAGGCTCCACACGTCGTTAGGAGTCACATATGTTGTATCATAAATGTGGAGATGCTCTTTCCTGGGGGAAAACAAAAATGTGGGGGTTTTTTTCTATCGGTGTTTTTTCTTTTTTTTGTCTGGCATCTTTTTTGTGTTTATTTTTTTAGTTTGTATAGATGCAAACTAAGATGTTTGTGAATGCAAAATATTTGTTTGCTTTCAGTAAAAGAAAAGCTTGGAAAATAAAGAGAGGAACCTGCAAATGAACGAGGCCACCCATCAGGATAATTTTCTCAGTGATTGTCTCTGATTTCAGATGAAGATTAGCGGTTTCATGATGCTGCAGTTAAGTAGTGTGTCACTCTGGAAAATGGTTTAAGAAATGGTAAATTGAATTAGGCTCCTCGTCAAACTCCTTTATGCATGCACGCAAACAGCAGCCGGTAGGGGAAGGGAGGGAGTGACAGGGATTTCAGGGTACCAGCACCTCCGCAGCAAGAGCTTGGGTCATCCCTGAATCCCTGGAGAAAATCATAAGAAAAGATTAAGTGATGAGGGTCAAACCTCAGGAACTGGTATTTGAAAGGAAAGACACAAACTGGGATTTACTAAAGGGTGGCTGGTTGTGAAAGGGCTGAGTTCTTGGAGGAAATGGCCCAGGGAGCCTGCAGGGCACTGCAGATACAGAGGAGATACACTTTTTGGAGCACAGAATTTCATTAAACTAAGATTACTGTATCTACAAACAGGTACCTGGACAGGAAGATGGACCTGAGAAGCACAAAAGATCTTGTGGTCTTCCCTGGCCTTATTTTAGTGCTGCTGAGAGCACAGCAGCCCAGTGGTCTAAAAATCTCTTTTTGGATACAGGGCACCAGTGTCTCATTGAAAAGAATGGGTGCATGTGGAAGCACATTGTGCCAGCAGCCACCGAGGACCTCCAGAGGTGCTGAAAATGAGCTGAGTGGATGGATGACAGCAAAGCTGTCTGTTCACCTGTGTTCACTCAGCTGCTTTTGCATTGCAGGTGGATTATGACCGAGCACAGCTGGTTGTTAGCCCCCCGCTCTCTGGATCAGACACCTACCCCAGAGGCCCAGTAAAGCTACCTCAAAGTCAGAGCAAAGTCAGCTATTCAAGCAGCAGCTACCAGTACCCTCTGGTCTACCACAAAGCGTCCCACTATCACCAGCCGTCTCTCCAGCCCAGTTCTCCCTATATTTCTACAGCCTCCTACCCTAGCTCCCCAAGTATCACGTCAAGTGCTTATCCTCCACCCAGCTGGGGATCCTCCTCAGACCAGCAGCCCTCCAGGGTGTCCCACGAACAGTTCAGAGCTGCCCTGCAGCTTGTGGTCAGCCCCGGCGACCCCCGGGAGTACTTGGACAACTTCATCAAGATTGGGGAGGGCTCCACGGGGATTGTCTGCATTGCCACTGAGAAGCACACAGGAAAGCAAGTGGCTGTGAAGAAGATGGATCTCAGGAAACAGCAGAGAAGGGAGCTGCTCTTCAATGAGGTACGTTGTTTTGTGTGGTGTAACAGGTTTTGCAGGTGGTAGCTTGAGCTGGACATGTGGGCCAAATGGCAACCTCAAGAGCCTAATATCTTTCTAAGAGAGGTGGTGAGTCCCACATACATGTGTGCTGCATAAATGTTGTATAACCAGACCAGTTTCAATGAGCTACATCTCCTCCTGGCTTTAAAAGTATAATGCAATGGAAAGTCACAGTAAACAGCTAAGAAATCTTATCAGCTGGTCCATGCAACATGTCCAGTGCACAGATATAGCCCAGCTGCCTTTTTCTGACCTTTTGCTGATGTATTCTTCCAAGATGGTAGATCCCAACTAACCAGACTATTTAAGAAACATGTGCACTGTATTCTAGCATATACTTGTTTTTTCTTTCCTCCCTCCTCCCTCTCCTAACCATTAGCAGTACTTTTGCTTTCCTCATGGTTACTAAGCAAATTGCCGATAGTCCCTTTCTCACTGTACCATCAGTGCTAACTCCCACATCTCCTTTCCTAGTGAGTGGTTGCGGCCAGATCAGAGCCCACAGCTGCTTATGGAAGATTGTTTTCCCTGACATTATTTTATATTTAAGAACACTGGTTTTCATTTGCCATTTTTTCACCCAGTTGTTTGTAGCTGAGCATTCCTTCTGCAACTTGAGGAGTTTCTCCTTTTCTCTTCTTGCTCCCTTAAAGAAGCTAGCAGTGCGTGTTCTCTGCTTCCCTATCAAAATCACTCGAGAATATGCTGAACAACGCCTGAAACAGCCCGGGTCCCCTGGGCAACCTGTAAGAACTAACCTTTGATTCTAATAATTTGTTTCCTGTATTTTAACTATAAGAGGATCTTTACTCAGAACAAAATAGATTGTTTTCTTTAAAACCTTCAAAAACTTAACATTTTTTAACTACAATACTAGATTTTTAACAGTTCTCCTTTGCACAGTCTGTGACTCTACTGGGTATTTTGGCTTTGTTGTGCCTCTGCTGGAAGACTGCACTGAATTGCATTGTGATAGCTCTAACTGAGCATCTCTTGAATGGTAACATCTTCAAGCAGGTCCTACATGCTGTGCAGGACCAAGCTGCTTCCCTGACACGCTCCAGTCACTCCTGTCATCTGACAGTTTCTTTTCAGTAGTGCTGAAATTCCTCCATCTATAATGAAGCCTTCACTGTCTGTTGTTTTCTCTCCTGATGGTCTTTCTGACATCCCTCAGCACCATGTTGTCATGGTTGCCACCTTGACTGTGCTGCTCTTACTGTGGTCTCAATTAGATGTGGTATTTGAGTCGTCTTGCAAAATATCCCCTATACTATTAAAATTCCACGCAAAGTACCATTTGATATATCATGAAGACTTTGATGGGTTGAGCA
The DNA here is from genome assembly GCA_024611175.1 of Megaceryle torquata. NCBI lineage: Eukaryota > Metazoa > Chordata > Aves > Coraciiformes > Cerylidae > Megaceryle > Megaceryle torquata. The sequence goes on along the minus strand of JANIJG010007996.1, from coordinate 4,969 downwards.
ATGGGTCAGCTCCATAAAAAAAAAATCTCTGTTGTACTGAAAGCAACTGGCAATAAAAAACAAACAAACAAAAAAACCCAAACAAAACCAAAAACAAAACAAACCCAAAACAAAACAAACAAAAAAAACACCTCTCCTGTTCTGCAGTCAAAAAAAACCCCAATTACCTACCACTTAAAATTTGGCAACCAAGGATTCTTCCTTCTTCCTAATGCATTTACAATTTATTTTTAAGTAAATACATTGACTTTGTTTACACATTGGCATAAGGATCAGGGAGGATGGGATTCATAGCAGAACCTTTACTAAGCACAAAGAGAAGTACAGTGATAAAGGTCAAATCAGGTGTCAGATAATGCTTGTAGCAATTCACATATCGTCATTTTCTTCCTCACAGGTTGTAATCATGAGAGATTACCATCATGAGAACGTGGTTGACATGTACAACAGTTACCTTGTTGGTGATGAGCTGTGGGTTGTGATGGAGTTTCTGGAGGGCGGCGCTTTGACAGATATAGTGACTCACACGAGGTGGGTTGGGTGTGTTGTGCTGGGACCCACAGTGTAAAGCCCGCAGCATGAGCCAGGCAGGAGGGAGATGCCAGGGATGTCTCTGTACCATGCCCTCTGGGCCTCACCTCCTGCTGAGGGAAGCTGGGTACATCCTGGTTCTCTATATGTATTTTTAAATACATATTTATTACTGTGTATTTGTATATATATGTATATACAAAATACATATATACAATCATAAAAATGCATACTATATATAAATGGGAAAAAAATAGAAAAATAAATATGTAACATATATGTATAGCTATATATGTGTGTGTGTGTATTTTTATGTATCTATACATGCACATATACTACAGCATGCTCACTTTACCAGCATAAATAAGCCACTGAAGATGAATTCCTGTCAGTACCAGCATTTTTTAAATAGAAAGAGAAGAAATATCCGTAAGGGCTTGCTGGTGCATGGGGATTTGCTTGCACTTAGGAGGTAATTTAGCAGCCACATGACTTTTATCCATTACTTGCTGAAATAGCAGAAAAAAAAAAATCTTTTTCCTGTTGTGTGATCTCTATTGTTTTTTGCTGTCAAAACTTTGTCAGTTCTAAGGGTGATTTCTCTGTGTACTCATAACACATGTACCCATGCTGTCAGAAATGTTAACTGCAAACCAAGATTATTTGTGCTTACAGTAGAGCTTGTTTACATATTTCAGTTAATACCGGACCTTCAGAGAGGGCGACTCGCCAGCACTGATGCTGTAGTTCACAGAACCGTGCTGCCGAGTGGAGACGTTAGATTTTACAGTCCTCTTTATATCTGCTCTTCACTCATCTTTTCCTGATAAGTAGGATAAAATGAGATAGGAAAGAGGAATTCTTTATTTAATTTCTTCCTCTTGAATAAAAAAACAAAAAAACTTCCACACCAAACTAGTGTGAGGGTGTTTAGGTGAGCAAGAAGAAAAGCAAGGAATAGTAAATTAGAAAATTTATCTTCTCTCATAGTTTAATGATGCTCTTAAATCCTGCCAAAAGCAGTTGTAACACAGGTATTTTATTTTTTTCATGTTGCCTTAGCTAATGTGTAGAAATAAATCACAGTATTACAAGTCATTGATTAACTACTGCTCCCCAAAACATTAAAAGCTGTATCTTTTAAAAGCAGACATTAATGACAGGAGTTTAACAGCAAACAGATGTTCCCAGGACACCACTTCTTAAGAGCTGTCATCTATTTTTTATTACTCAAAATAGTTGTTCCTTAATCTTCCTTTTTTTTTTTTCTTCCTTGCATGACCTTCCCTGAAAGATTTTGCTAAAATACTATAAATGGCACACAAAGCAGGAATCTCCACGGGTATTTTTCTGCTCACTTAGTAGAGATGCTGGGGACAGCCAGCGATGAGGCAGCGGTTCCAGGGCACGTGACCTATCCTGGCTGTTGCCATCACACTGTGGCAGATGGCTTCCTCCAGATTGGGAAGCCAGATTCTGTCCACATGTGCACAGAAATGAGGACTCTTGCTGTTTATTTTTCCAACTAAAAATGCTCAAGTTTGAATATTGTTATAGAAGGCATTTTTATGCTCTAGAAGAGCTACGCCCAGGGCCTGATGTTTTGTCTACACAATTAGGGGTGATTTTTCTGCTATTTACTCCATACCTGTTTCCATCCCAGTAGTGATTTCCCTTCCTTTGCAAGCAGTGAGTTTACTGTAAATAAGGCATTTCCATTATTTCCCAGAGGCAAACGGGCTCACTACAGCCTACCTCACATAGTACGCTCTGCTTTTTCAGTGCTGCAGGGAGACTTCTCCAGACCTCGTTGCAGAGTTGCTCCTCACCTCTCATCTCCCCTTTTTGACAGAAGCAGGACCAGAGTTGCCCCACAGAGCCATTGCGTAAAAGATCTCCTGGCCGGCTGTATACTGGTGTGAAGGGCAACTTGTACCTCTTCTCTCCAGCTCCCCTTTCCTGCTGTCTTCATTAATGCTCAATGTGTCTTTCCACCTTGCTGTTTCAGGATGAACGAGGAACAGATAGCGACCGTCTGCCTGTCTGTCCTGAGAGCTCTGTCCTATCTGCACAACCAAGGCGTCATCCACCGTGACATCAAAAGTGACTCCATCCTTCTCACGAGCGATGGGAGGGTGAGTGCCCAGTGGTTCCCCTGTCGTCTCTTGTGGCTGGCATGAAAATAGCTGTGCACATTCAAAGTGACACTAAAATAAAAAAAAATAAGGCAGATGTGTGAAACCAAGGGCTATGACCTGTGAAAAACTTCAGTTAGAGAGCTGAATTATTAATACACAGGCCTGGTCTGGCCGGTGATTGACATCCGTGCTGCATGCAGGGTCCCTGTGGTGATCAGAGCCGTCAAAATGCAGCGTCAGAAGAAACTGTGCCACATGGGTGATTGTTAGGTGATGAGAGACCTTCTTTTACACTGCACCACTACTACTCTGATGCCTCTCAAACATACTTTTGTTTTGTATTTAACTCTCCTTTAGTTAACAAGCTTCTATACATTTGCTGTTTTCCCAAGCTAGTTAGGAGGCTATACATCAATCCATACAAATAGGAAATACTTGTGCATTACTGATGAAACACTCCCCTGATAGTGAGAGTAGCTTTTACCATAGGTACACTTGCAAAATGCTTGATATACCTGTCCCACACTTCCATTTACTTGAATGGGATGCTGCTGTCAGTGAGCTGGGCTTTCTTTGTGTTCTTAATGAATGGGGAGAGAGGTAGACAGAATAGAATAAAAGAGAATAGTGAAGGAGAGGATAGTTTTGCTTGGAAAAGACCTTTAAGATCATCAAGTCCAAGCATTAACCCAGCATTCCTATCTCTCCACTAAACCACATCCCTCAGCACCACATCTGCATGGCTTTTAAATCCCTTCGGGGACGGAGACTCCCCCACTGACCTGGGCAGCCTGGGCCAGGGCTTTACAACCCTTTCTGTGAAGAAATGCTGTACATGACCCGCTCAGTAAGCAAAATAAAGTTTGCACACCAAAAAACTATTATTTCAGCAGTGCTTGGTCCCACAGAAATGACTGATTCCTTTACAAGAAGAAAAGTGGTTTTGGGCAGTAGCCGCAAAACTTGAGGCGTCTAAAAACTTGGAGCACCCAAAGGCTTAGGTGGAGGGAGGCAAATCCCTCTTAAATAGCAGACCCCAATTTCTGTTTGAGTTAGGCACTACTTTGCATCTCACCTTGTGGTTTCATTGGGATAATTTGATTAGAAACTAATACACTTATGGCAGACAAGTTCCCTCAGCAGGGCCTTTAAGGGCTGTTCCACTGGCAAGGGTTACACACTTGGCTAAAGCAAGACTTAGTGGCTTGGACCTGAGCACTCAGCTGGTCTGGAACCAAACCTAGGACTTCTCCTTCAGAAGGTAAAACTCTTGGCTTCCCAGGCCTGGTATTATTCTCTAATCAAATGCTTACCTTCATAACTTGGTTCCCACTTCATCAAGGGAGAAGGATTTTCTTCCTGTAGCAGTCACAGGTTGCTCCATTTAATTCTGTCAAGGGAAGAAAACTTCACATGTGTAGGAGTTTTTCATTTGTGATTTGAATTCATGTTGCTGAAATAGCATCTGATCTGCATACAGTGCCTTGTTATACTCATTACTCTAGTACTTATTATCTGCATTGCAGATTTCTTCGTGGCTGTGTTGTGCAATTATCTTTTTTTAGAAAATTGTCTTTTATGTACTCGAATGAGCAATAGATATGCAAAACCTCTTGTGCTCTTACAGAAGAAGATTGGGCTCTGCTTCCAAAATATGCAGTGTTTCTTCAATTCTTCATCCTGTAAACTGGAAAATACATTCAGCACAGAGAACTTGGCTATTATTTGATTTGTTTTAGAAATGCCAACAATCATTTCTTAATTATGTTAAAAATAATACCCTTAGTTTTAAAAAAAGTAATGGCTTCTACCAAATCCAAAACCAAACAAATCAGTGTTGATAATAAAATGCTAGTAGGGCAGGGATTTGTGCAGCTCCCCACTTCAGTTGTCCCGGGGCTGTTTGGGCTCGCTTTGTACCCCCAGGTGCTGAGTATGTGATGGGATACACAGCTTATGGACCTTGGACATGGGGCACCGTTGCACTGTGCACTGTCTGGCTGGGGGCGATGTGGTTTAGGCTGATGTCTTGGAAAACCCTTATTATGGCTTCTGGGCCTCTGAATAAATACGGGGGAGGAAAAGATAACAAATTTCACCTTAAGGAACAAGCTGCAGAAGGGGGTGATGCTGCTGACCAACACTCATCCCAGTTTTGTTGGGGCTCGGAGGAGTTTTCACCTTGGTGCTGTACAGCATCATGGAGGGGAACATGATAATTTTCCATAGTTTTTGTTGTTAAAAAAACAAAAACAAAAACAAAAACAAAAAAAAAAAAAAAAAAAAAAAAAAAAAAAAAA